>JAQGBY010001103.1:0-32676 GCA_034698785.1 Mycogona germanica
CAAGATGTTCGGTTCGTTGAATTGGTTATATCCATTTCTTAGGAAATTTAAAAAATGTTGGTTACGTCTATTCAGATGAAATGTTTTCAGTGAATTTCTTAGTAGTTTGTTGAAAAGCTTCTGTTGGTGTCGCGGTTTTTCGGCGATTTACCAATTTTACAGTTATGCAGAAATCGTACATACTTGTATTACAATCCGCTTATCTAACATTGAAATGTTTTAAACATAGAGAAGCTTCTCTATGTTTAACCAATCATCTGACTCGGCGTGCGTCGGCACCATTCTATTAGAATATTTTATTTGAATATTAATAATTGGTCACATCAGCTAAAAAATCCCTCAATATATGTAACCAACAGATATGCAGAAATGGTAAAATTTCTGCATATACAGTATGTATATATAAAATTATAATCTTATTATTGCTGTTAAGCGATCTTGAAAATGTTCTAAAAATTATTACAGCGTTTTCTTTCTAGAACATATTGACATACATTTCCTTCACATGTTGAATTTAAGTTAACTAAAGTCTGCATAGGTACAAAATATTTTTTAGCTCTTTCGTATGCAGTGCATAGAAAAGCACTGACATAAATTGCGTTGTACATGCCGCGTCTTCGTTCGATTTTTGCCGCACAAATTTGCCTCAAATTAGTTTAATTTTCTTTAATCCCGACGATCCGCACGGGTGCAGCACTATCGATTCATTTTTCAACACGGCCAAGCGAGTAGTACATGGTCAACTATAGCCGCCGAAAACGCAAAATATTAATTAATCAACCTAATGACTGCTAATTGGGGCGCGCAATTAGTCTGACAATCCTGCTCCAGCTTGATATGCTCACGCAGTCTGGCCAAGTGATTTATGCTCGAAAACATCAGCCTTTTATTTAATGTTTTCTGTCCGACAGTGCTTTTCAACAAGATACATTGTGGGTGCATTTCGTGGAACTCGATTTGTCACGTAGAACAATAGTGTCGTTTACGAGACAAAGTTTTTTTTTCAAGTTTCTGCATTCATGCAAGGCGCCGAGCTTTTGTTTAAACACAAAAATATTTGTTCAAAGTTGCACACAATTTTTTTTACTTCTGGTCGAAAGACTAATGGGAATGTTCTGGGAAAGTGGTGCCTACCAAGTAGTATTACTAACCTCCTTAGTGGAACACCGATTTTTATGGCGGACCAGTGGGTTTTTCGTACGAGAATTATAAAGTAAATTTGACGAATCTCCCAAGTTAAATTTGCAAAACAAATTGCCGCAAATTTTTAAAAACCGTATAAGTAGGTTGGCAAACATAAGAGACCGACTGTGTGAGGGTTTCATCCGAGATTTCCCGAGTTTGCATAAGCATGCAAACTCGAGTAGAGAGATAAGTCAGATTCTTGATTGCTGTAAACAAAAACTGACGCACAAGTACAGCTTTATTTGGCGCTTCAAGAGTATCACTTCAAGAGCCACCACTGAATATTTCTACACGTACGTTTTCATTGAATTTTAAATAAAATCTCAACTTTGTATCAAAATATATTGTAATATATGAAATCATGTTGAGTTTTATAGACTAACGATGCGCCCAGCTAACTGGTCTACAAATTGGTATTGAATTCTTAAAATTTCTTATTTTAGTATATACATGTGCATAATGGAAAAAATATGTTCAATAAACACTTAATGTATGTTTTTATCAAACATTTAAGAAACTTTTTAAAATGTTGATGCCGCTTCCATTCTGAAATGCCAGAATATTTCAAAAAGCACGAGTAATAAGTACATTAGATAACACAATTTAATGTTACTTGAAGTATCAATCAAAATTTCCGTTTACCAGATGGGTTCATCAGAGACCGGTGGAATATTTTGGTGGTTGTCCTACTGAAACCAGTCTATCGGTCTCTAACATCTTCAGTGATAAAACACTCATAGGTTCAATTCTCCTATTGATCATTTGATTCAATGCAACCAAATGTTGATGGCATTTTTTTCAATCCTTCAGCACCCACTAAAATGATTCCCACAAAGGTCAACAAATTATTATCATACGAATCCATCACCCTGTCGAGTGGTGCAGTTGTTTCTACTCTTTGGCCGCGGGTTAAATGTCGGTCTTGACAGCCTATAAACTTCGAGCCTGTCCCCCAATCGAATATGGTCTTCGTCGTGGTCGGGGGTCTTCTCCCCCATTGGTAGATAAAAGTCCTGCCACATGGCGACGTAGTCCAACTTTGTAAATTGCGCACGTTCACCGTACCCCATCATCGGCGATTATTATGCGCATTTTGATCTACGATATTGCCCTTCAATATAGACAGAGTATACAGTTCTCGAAATACGCCAGATTATAGCCGTAGTCGAGGAAACCTTCCCTCCTTCATCTATCCAACCACCCATCCTCCTCCACACATGCACACACACACACATGCGAAATATAATAGTCAGCAATTTGGTGTATAGCTCCCTCTAAGAGGACACAGTCAGCAATTTGACATTGCCCCATATTATTACATTTTTTCGACGAAGCCATTTGTCAGCCCTGTTAGTGTAAGGTTGGCAGCTATGGACTCGTATATGTATAATATATACTCTTGTGATCCCGGATCCATCTCTAACGACTGTAAGCTAGTCAAGCAGAAAATGGATAGAGAGAAATCTTGTTCTAATCTTCTGGTTTTAATGACCCCAGTTCAATGAGTTTTGTAATGTAAGGAAATTGATGAAAGCTCAGTATATCAAGTTTATTGTTGATCATCTTTGTGGTGGCAGTGCCTTGACCTAAATTATAATTTTTTGGCTTCCATATTGTACTCGATAAAATTAATATTATATTAATATGCTCTTAATATAAAATTAATATGCCATTCCTCTTTCTACAATAAGTAACAGCTGTAGGGATACGAAGGGTCGTCATGTTAATTTTAGATGAATTAAAAGTGCAATATGTTGGGTAATAATCCAAATACGCCACTGCAACCACAGTAACTACCAATAACGTGGCGATTACATGGAAGCGCCACAAGTGGCGACAATTGAAACCAACCGGCCAAAACGGTGTCGCACCATAAGCTGCATGTGGTGCAAACTAATGTATAATTTATTATAAAGGAAGTTCTAATCAACGTATTTTCAAATAAAATATTTTTCATATGAAAAGTCAAATACATATTGTAATTTGTTTCCTTAGAACAAGGGGGGTCACAAGCAGATACATTATATCTTTAGTGGCCACGCAGTAGCCGACCTTATGCAAGTTACGAGCACCAGCACTCTTTAGATATGATGGGTGGCTGTTTTGAGCTGTATTTATACGTACATTTCCTGGCACTAGTTCCTGGCAGAGATCGGAGAACTGACTGATATTATGTATATACTATGTGCTGGCTCTTTCGGCTTGTCCGTGGAAAATTAGTTTTTCTTTTCTTCAAAAAAATATAAACATTTTTGTCTTGTGTGTGTGTGCGTTTGCTGTGTACCCGCATAAAGCAAATTAAATTCAAATCTGGCGTAGACAATCGCTTTTGTCAATTTCGTAATGCATAATCCAGCGACATGTGCTTTCATATCTCAAAATTGCATTTGCATTGTAATGTATGAGCCCGATTAGGTTGTGTGCGTTGTACCGTACTATGTAACTTGTATATAGACGTACGAGCCTATCCGTCTATGTAGGGGATACAGTGTATTTGGAGTTCAGCCCTAAGCCACTGGATCGTAATCTTGATACCACACCTGGGCAGGACCAATGCCAACAAGAACGAATGTAATTAAAATCTAAAAATTTTAATAGTAGGTTTTCAGTGTCATTCGTTATTCACGTTAATTTGCTAGCAGCTTGCCCTAGTTTGCTTTTCGTTTCGTTATATAAATTTAAAGAGCAGTATACGAAATCATTTTGAGAGTGTCCTTTTAAAATGCGCACGTAAAAATGAGCCGGCTATTTTTTTGTAATGAAATCAATTTGTCGTTACGTCCGTCTCTGGACAAGTAAATGTTTTGTACATGTACAGGTATATTTATTAATTTCATATACAAAGAGTCGAACGTTTAACAAACGTTTCTCTAAGGATGTTATATTTGAGTTGTTATTTTTGACCGCTCAATTTCGTTAACCAGCTTTGACATTTCTGTACAATAGTTTTTCAATTGCCACATATATCTTTTATGGTGACAAATTCGTAAGGCATTACTAAATTCTGTCAGAGTTCTGTATGTGTACACAGTAAAAAGTCGAAGCACAAACGCATTTTCTACTTCTGCGTGATCAATAACAAAGACGAACTTATGAATTTTGGTCCAATATGGCGAGCAAATGCCATTCCGACGAAAGCGAATGGAACTGTAATCAAAATAGGTGGGTTGTGCATTAGATCTGGTTCGCTCGCCAATAGTCAGTGAAACGTTTCTGAAAGATGACGCCGGTGTATTGTTGTAGTCAGTATTCTATCTGGCTCCATTTCTATTATTGTTTGTTCCCCCAACCAATACTTGGAACGTCCAATACTTGGAACGACTCCATTCATAACTGTATTTATTTTCTGCTGACAGAATATGTGTGTTCTACGTATTTATAATACAGAGTTTTGTACGTGTGTGTACGTGTAGGTACACAGTAGCTACGTAGACGTAAATTTTAACACATTTTCCGTGTATTCCACTGTTTCCTCGCGTGTTATTCTGCTAAAGTTTACTCTTACTATTTGACTTGGACCTGGCTCCGTTTTTGTGGCTCGCCCATTTGTGGTTGCTCTTTGTGTCTCGGTCTGTGTCTATATAAAATTCAGAGAGTCTATTTATCCTCCTGAGTTCCCATGTCCACATAAACGGTTTATAATCAACAGTGTCACTCATTTAATTCAATTTGCCATTGACACCCACTGTGTAGACAATAGAGAGCAATCCCAACTTTTCATCATTGAGAAAGAATTTTAGGACGTCTGGGTGATAATAATCAGAGATGGTGGATTCGGTACAGCGCCGAATGAATAAGACGAACATGAGTGGCGCACTTGCTTCTTTATAATAAATATTATTTTATTATTATTTTAATTTGAACTGGTAATTGCAAAAAATACCGTTTCGAAGAGACCGTGACTCGAACCACGGATCTCTGGATTGCCGATCCAGTTCTCCAACCAAATGGAGAATCGTTAGTTCAAGTGGTTAGAGCACTATTCAGTGCTCTAACAGCCAATCAGGCAATCCAGAGATCCGTGGTTCGATCTCTTCGAAACTCTGTATTTTTCGCAATTACCAGTTCAAATTAAAATAATAGTAAAATATTATTATAAAATAGATCACCCATGTTCGTCTTATTCATTCGGTGCTGTGCCGAATCTACCATCACTGATTTCCATCAATGGTTAATGTAATTTAATATGTTTTTCAGTCTTATCTGCTTTGTGGAAGACACCGATTACTGTTAATACATATTTGTTAGGAAATATAGTAGTTTCAGTACATATTTTAATATTATTCCATTTTGTAAAAAAAAAAATGAAAGGTTACCAGTTTAGACGAGTGTCTCAGGAGCACACAGGTGTGTATAGTTGGACATTTCCGTGCTCTCTATTCGGATATTTCTCAAGGATACATGATTCATATGCTATTTTTTGAAGTCGTGTGACTATGCAGAAAGTTATTCTTGTTTCCATGGTGGAAGTCCGAACGGTGTCTAGTTTTTGAAATGTGGTGTACCACACAGTACCTGCACGAACATGGTAGATAATGTGGTTTTCATGTCTTTCCTGTTTAGCAAAATAAGCCTGGCCTACATTCGCTTAACCAGATACCGCATGTTGCGCCATTAGTTGGTGTTTTTATCTAATCTAGGCTCAACCCATAAGGCGGGACGCTCATTCCATTGATTGCATGCTAGTATTGGTTAGTCAGGATTTTTGGTGATTTGAACACATTAACGTTAAGGCGCAATTGTCGGTCTTTCAAATCGAACAGCTGCACGATGTCTGGGAAATTTTTAGACTCAGTCAATGCCTGCATATTAAAAAATGTCATTGCAAACATTTCTTGCTCGGACATCTTTTTATACATGTGTTTTTATGCGCATCTGCGCGTTAGTGAAAGAACTATCGATTAGTTAGACCATTTTGATCATATTAAAACATTATAAACTAACAATACACCTCTAACATAATATTTTCCAAAAGTCGCATAACTATCTATAGTTTTACCTAGGTTTCGTTTGATTTCTTATTTTATGTGATTTTTTTGACGATACATAAACTAATATTGCATAAGGGCGTAAGACACGGATCGGTCGAAGTAATTGCTATTAACTGTTGAGAACGAGAGACTACGACGACTGAACCGACATGTGGAACTTTTGGGGGTCTTGCGAGACGTAACATTTGAGGTCGATGTTTGCGTGGTGTGATACTTGGCTGTTTAATTCCTGATTGCGAGAGCCAGGTGCTGCCAGCTTAATAAATTTTCGTGTGTGATGCCTGCGCGTATGTTGCTAGCTCACACAATAGATCAATGTCGAGACGGCGGCGTTGCTGAGAGGGGTATGCTGTAGGTGCCCGTACAGAAGATGACATGTTATTGCAAGACAATGTTGTTGTTAGCAACAGTTTTGCATAATTGTCGGAGAATAGCATATGCGCCACCGACAGCCTTCCTCTCCGTTCCAGCCATCTTCTCTTATCCTCCTGAGATCTTCCTTTGGACTGATAGGCTAGTAGTCACGTTGTTTGAAGGCAACGAGTAGGTTTTGAAATAGATGAACTATTAATAAAGAGAAATGGAATGGTGAAATTCTACATAAAAAGGGAAGTTCCTTAATCTAATTAAGTTATACAAAAGATCCTGTATGCATTGAATTTTACATTCTTGATATGACTTTCAGTTGAGTGGTTTCGCAATGCTTCTCAAATTAGCACCTGGCGAGGTGAAAATGTACCCTCTGGTTGCCATTACGCGAAACAATCGTACGTTTGTATCAGTAGGTGGTGACACTGGTGAAATTGTGGTATTTGTTGCAAAAAATTGTGGTATTTGTTGCAATCTTCGACTCATTAGTATCCATGGCGCCTTCTATGTTTGAAAACTATATTCATAAAGTCAAGAAGTGTTGAAGGTTTGGTCTGAATGATCTCCGGAGGGTTTGTGATTGCATGCAAAGCGGCATTCCCTTCTGTTTAAATATAAATGTTTAGACCGTTAAAACTGCTTCCAATCGATAATCGACAATGTTTACATGACTCAACGAACTCGGTATGTTCATTGGGGAGGGTTATAGGGACAGATTGAGGGCAGCAGTGGTGACTCTTGAGAGTCGAGCTTCTGTTGGCCCCGTCCAAGTTCCACGGCGAGTGAGGAGGTATCACAGAGTATCCGTTAAAAGGTATTGGCTGTTTTCATCTAAGATCATGGTGCTCTACTGTACGAATCATTCGGTTTCCATTGACGAAACACTTTCTACATAATTTTGAACTAGTCGCGTTCAGAGTCGTTCACAAGAAATAGTCTGGAGATATTCGATAATAAAATTTGACTGTGTCGATGTTCCTACTTCTACTAGTGGTGTGTACATCCTTTGGCTGTTCTTCGTAAAAAATATATTTTAAAAAAATGCTAAAAATATCGAAATTGCCTATCCAGATTACAGTGAAGGTAGACTGCAGCAACGCCATCTATCGATGATGCTAGATGCCAATACGTGGTAGATTTGTCGCTAGGGCGAAACAAGGTGAAACGTCCTCGGGTTCGACAAAGGGGAATTGGAATTTTATAATGAAATGGTAAAACTGCAACGAGAGGGGAAAGAGAAGAGCGCTCTGGAATGGAATGCCTTGTGTGGCAACAGTCATCCTCCCCGCTTCATTGTCTGTTGGAGTGGACAGACAAATGGAAAAATGCTAAGCCCAAGACAGGGGAGACAATAGGGAGGGAACTTCTATGGAGATTATTCGAACTGTGATAGCACTTACACTCCTTCTCTCCCATCCAGAATGTCGACTAAGCTTTGCCTCGACTCACGTTTCGTTAGGCACCTTGAATAGATGACAATAATTGTTTTTCCCCGTCACCATAAGCTATTTTCAAAAGTAAAATACACAATAAAATTGTCTACGCCAAATTTAATATTGAGCAGTTTTGGCTATTACGTACCTATTTCTAGTGCAAATATTTTCAATAGGCATATTCCATTTTAAAGCAATTCTGTTTCAAACCCACTGAAGTTTCGGTTGTTACAACCTTTGAACATTTTTTATGAGAAGGATTTCAATTTGCCGGTTGCCTTATTACGGTGTACTTGAAAGAATTTAATCGAAATAAATAAATTTTTTAAAAACTATTTGTGATTACAGAAATTGACAGTAACCCAAACCGTTTCACGTCTTACGTGCGGCAAACTATTCTTTAACAATTAATTATAAGACTAGTTCAACGTAATCTGCAAATTTGTTCTCAAGCTTCACCGAATTGGCTACAACAGCTGCAGCTCACGATGATTGGTAATTGCTTGGCTAGAAGTTAGTCGAAACTAAACATGGCTAATAGAGACAACATATTATTTATGATTATGCAAGCTTGTCAGTAGTTTCCGTGTGCGTGGCGGGTTAACTGGCTTCAGACGCAAGGCGGTCAATTTATCGCTGGTGTGTTTGCCCACTTGGCAAAACACAGATAGAGTTTTGTTGTTTACTGCTGGAGATAGTGACTAGTCGCTCGGAACGTCAGACATAAATATTTTGTAGATTTTAAGATAGCTTGGCACGCCATTGTATAAGTTAGTTGCCGCTTAGCTAATATGGCGCGGTGGAAGCCTCGAAACAATTGGTTGAAAGCTTCTAGTGGCGTGCATTCACGATGAAGTGCAGAAAGTGTTTGATGCACACCACCATGAACAAATATATTCGCTGGGTGTAGGTACTGATACATACTGTAAGTATCACACACCATCTGGTGTATACCTGTACGCTTAAGGTACGCAATATTTAGTCGTTTGAAAATTTAACGTGACCATTTATAAAAATATCGTGGAAAATATGTTTCACGTTGCTTCTGCGTTTGCCAATGTCACTCAATAGCCTATTGCAGTATAGCATTTCTAATTAAATTTATTGTTTATTAACCTAAATAAATTGTGTTAGGAGTAAGATCAATTATCAAATAAAACGACAGTTTATGTCCAATTATATTTCATCTTAAAAGGAACGACAATGAGATACAAGGTAGAATATTGGAATCAGGACAGCTCTGGACGAAAGTCAAACGGAGTGGCGATCATTCCAGATAAAAATAAATTATAACTTCTAGTAACATCATTGTATGTACACACAAATAAAATACACTCTGTTGGATGTCTTACGTTTAACAAGCAATAAATTTTACCCGAGAATGCGCTTTTATGATCGGCGGAAATACAGAATGGTGTGTCCACTTTTGTATTTTATATATATTTTTTAAAGTTTTATCTTCGATTTGTGTGTTGGGGCGATTTTATTTAACTATTTTATGATCTCTGTGGGATTGTAGCCAGCTCCATCTCAACGACCTGACCGAAATGTTTCGAAGGACTTGCTCGCACTTTTACGGCTATTTTACTGTCTCCGGCCCAAAACCCCAGCGCCTCGAGGATCGAGCGCTTCAGCACACACACACTCATACACACACACACACACACACACACCCGCACCAGGTCGGATCGTTTCGACAACCTGTCATCCGATCGAGCCATCAACGGCGCCAATATATACGAATCAGGTGCAAACTATTGTTTCTTGCGTAGACCGCATTGCGATTTTTTTTCCATTTTTTTTCTTCCGGTTATTTTACGTACGCCTGGCGTATTCTTCTTTGTCGTGCTCGCTCGAGTTCACTTGGTCACTTTGAAAGTGTGCTTCGAAACGCCGGCGCCAGATCTCCGCACCACCATCACCGCTATGCACATTTGACTCACTTCAGTGAACTCTCGTGGGTTGATGACGTCATAGTGCCATGTTTGACGACCGGGTCGTATGTCAAAGATATTTGGATGTGATAGAATGTGCGAGCCATCTGCTCATAGATCCAGCCGGCGACAGAGATGGTTTTGCTCTTGGAAACCGGAGACAAAGTATTTTCCAATGTGGGCATTTTGGTCTGCAGCGCCTCTGCTGGCCAGAAGTATTAGGTATTAATATGAGATTGAAGTTTGTGTAGTGGTTTTGGTATACTTTATGGTGGTCTACCGGCATGAATTATGAAAGTATGCTATTAAAGCTTGTCAAACCAATGACACTTGTGTCAAATATCAAAATAATTTTCTCATTCTTCTTCGAAATAAACACCACATTTTAATTTTGATCACTGAGGGGTTTGTCTAAATGTGTTCATTATTATACGATTCATCTAATTGAAGAGCATATGATATTACTCGCAGCAGTGATATCATTTGAGGAAATCACAATAAAATGCCCATTTTGTGTTAAAGCATTCGTGTCGTTAGCAACATAAAAATATTAGATAATATATTATGAAGAAGAACGTCTGGATTATTTTCAACGAGATAATGCATCAACAACAATTATACGAATAATATTTGCCCGAGTAATGAATGATTAATATACGATTTAATGCAAAACTACTCATAAAATTACAATTACAATATTTGGGGGTAAGCATCCCTGAAATAAGGGGGAGCTGTGTCGAGGGTTAGAAAACCATCTAAGGACAAGGATTAAGTTTCCTTATTTTGACCGGTTCTCTGTTTGAGACAATGTTTATTTTATATACGTTGGTGCAAATTAATACGTAGAGGCCCAGCAAGGATTAAGTTGGTCGACTCACTACCAACAAACCTTTTCTCAATTTTAGTTATTCCTTTTCTGAGAAATGCATAACCAGCGCTGCCCAGTGATAAAAATTGGCCGCAATACGTGGCTCCTGCCCACAAGAGGATAGTGTCGCCATGCGTGATGGCAACATTTCGCAACATTTTAGTGTCGCCAGTGTCGCCGGAGCAAGTCGGCCATAATTTTAAGGATTTTTCAAAATACTTAATTCCCGCCCCTCTTCCACTTTATGAATTGGAGAGTACATTGTGTGTGTGTGTGCGACTACGCCCATCAGTTTCGTTGCGTGTGTGTGTGTATGTGTGTGTGGGAAAACCCCCGACATCGGCAACTGCAAGTTTCCGCCGCGTTGCCTCCGACACCGATAAACAATGCGTTGCGACACTTGCATAGCCCCGTTGCAAAGCGAAATTTCTTCGCATATAATTATGCAAATTTCTCTTCGGGGGATTATGGACTGGAATCGTGACGCCAATAATGTTTCGAAATTTTTGCGCACATAAACTTTAAAGGCGAGACTGTTGTAAAATTTGCCCCACGAGATCGCCCTGTTCTCATTTAAATGCGAATTGAATGCGGTCGGAGCTCGAGTGTGAGGGGGGGGGGAAGGCAGGCCACAGTTTACGCTTCAGTTTGTCAACCTATACACTGTATTTTCTAAGCCCGCTTGGTGCGTTAGTCTTGTCGGCATTTTGTGACTGCGTTCCTGGCGAAACTGTCGCATTATTCTTTTTTAAGAAATTGTATCCGTTTGTGAGAAAGTTAGCTCAGTTCAAATGAAGACATTGCGTCACCTATTATTCTTGTGACGCGTGGCCACTAAGGGAGAGTTACGAGTTGGGAAATTTGTTTGAAGGGGAATTACTCGCTGTTCTACCTAATAAACTATTGTCTTACGTCTAAATTAGTGAACGATCATTTAAACAAAAGATATAAGCGGACGCCGATGGAAGTATAACACAGAAGTCAGGAGATTGAAGGTCAACGATGAAAAGAAAAAACTTGCCGCCAACTTTAGATTGTTGTCCTTCAATCTTCAGACTTCTGTGGATCATTAAAACGATTGGAACTCTGTGGTCAGCGCTCGATCGAAACCAATGCTATTAGGGTAGCACTTGCTAGAGTAGTTAGGATTGATCTAGAGTAGATAATAACCTAACAGGCAACTATTGAAATACAATCAAAAAAACTTTTACATTTGGGCAAAATGCGTAAAAGATGGTCATTTCCAACATTACTGCTATTGTGTGTCAAGCACAGCTGATATGACATCACCTCTTTTCCCTGCATTGCATCGTTGTATGGTGTGATTGCAAGATCACGGGGGCAGCAGCGGGGGGTAGAGCTTCTAATGGCACGGGATAGCCTGCGTGCTATAAAAAACGTTTTGAGCTGGAGCGTGGCAGGTGGGCTTTCGATTTTAATGTCGGGTGAGCACAAGGCCACATCAGGTTCGTTTTCCTGATCTTGATTTTCAATTAAGTCATTGCTGATAACATCTCTCGCTCGTCAGGACTAATTAAACGCGCGAGCAGGGGGAGAGGTGGAAGGGAGATAAACAGATTATCTCTATGGAGCAGTGGAAAAAAATTGCGAGGAACTAAAGTAGAATGAATTTGCTCAGTCACTCACTCAGCTTAGTGATGCCTATGAAATCATATCTATAGATAGATATTCCTGTGACGTAAACAAATTTTGGTGTGTCGAAACAAACTTCTAAAAATATAATATACTGACAAAGATGACTGTCTTGTTTTGTAATCTAGCTAATCGTTCAAAATCCAACGACTGTAACGTGTGTAGACTGTGTATACTTAAATTAGATTTTTAATTTCCATAAATTAAATGTTAAACTAGTATCAGATTTGAATTTTAGCGCTGTGAAACGAAATGGAAACAGCAAAAAGCTGATTAGACTTGCTGACGTTGCCTAGATAAGACGTTTCGCTACCTCGACTTTGCTGAATTGTTTTATTGCTTTAGAAACTTAATGTAGAATTTAACATTTTGTTTCGCGTAGTATTTAATATTTAATGTAATGTAAATTTAAAATTTGTAATTTGTCACGCATTTACTGTGCCTTCGAGTGTAGAATCCAGAATGTTTTGTGTTTATCGCAATACAGAATGACAAAAAACGACTCTGTATGTGATCACATGCATCATGCGATTGTTGCCTATTTCATTTCGTGGAAAGGACATCGAGAAAAGGAATTGAGAAAAGTTGCCCTCTAAATAATTGGCCTAAATGCGCCACAACAATACCCGTTCTGGGGAGGTGGGAATGAAATACATGTATAATCCTGGTCGCCACGGCTAGACATATACAGCAGCGCGCCAGAGACGATACACACTAGAATTATAGATGCTCAATTCCGAATTCGACAGGGAGCTATTTGGCCCCGTTCCATCAGCCTCTCGGTCAACTGGACACAACGAACTTTTATGGCTGTTCGCAGAAGGAGAAGGAGGGTGGACTGGACGAGCTACACCGGGGAGGTCGCAACCCTCGGACACGAGCAGGGCGTTGTTGGAATGGGACGGTTGGGTCAAGTGGCATACGATACCATAGTGGGAAGATTCTATTGTTCGACCAGAGGGCCTCATGGTAAGTAGACGCTCTGGGCTGTTACTGAACTTTAATCCTTATCATCTCCATCTGGAACCACAGTTTAGTTTCATTAGAAAAAAAGTGTTTTACTTTCATCCTGGCATTTAAATTTGTTACTTTCTTTTGGATTCATCAAACATTTCATTTGAAATCGACAATGTAATCTTACAATTTGTGTAATGCGTAATTGGTTTCGGCTTATATACAGTATAGAGGTGGCATTTGATAATTTCAAGATTATATTCAAATGCCAAATCAAACGAATCCAATTGCTAAATTGATTGGGTTTCTTGTAGCCATCAGATTGCTTTCATGGTGAGATAATTATTGGTCGTCAATTGGGCACATTCAAGTTTGGTTCAAGCGAATTATAAATCTATTAAAGCACATACTGTGTATCGTACGGTTGAAGTATTGATGCTGAAAAGGTCCTGCGCCCTGGGCGTTTGCCCAAGTCACCTAACCTCGGCAAAAATTCACTGATTGTTCAACCACAGCGCCGTCGTACCACGCAATGCGCCACCAGGTTCGCCACCTCCGCCTGTTATGCGGCCGATTATAACCGCCTCGTTGCGTCCACCGTTTCGGCTGCACGTCGGCCATTGTTGTCAGCGTTCCACGCGTGCGCAGTCCACAGTCGCTCTCACGGCGCATGCGTCAAACCGGAAAAGTACAGAAACGCGCATGCTCTGAATTGGGCCGAGAAACACGGCCAGAATGTTTTTCTGAAACCGAGGGTTCACTCACTCTCTCTCCCTCTGTCTCGGACGCCACCGCGGTGGACCGGAGCGTACTTCCCGCTCACCTCTGGGGACTCGCCGGGGGACTTCCGGTGGACGCGCGGCGTCCGTGGCTTCATTATTATCAACCGAGTTGCGTTGGTGGCGGGTGGGTTGGCTCTAGGACTGGAGACCGGGTGTTTAGGTTGCCGATACTTGGGATTCTCTCGTCATGATTCTTTTAATTTTATTTTCTTCCGGTTACTTATCGAAATAGTCCGGGTACGAAACACAGACTTTATCCTGACAATTTTAGTCGGTATCATTTACACGCTGGGCGATGTTAAAGTCCTTTCTGTTGATTGGAACCTTCCTGTCCACGAATATATTGTTGTGAGCTCGAACCCGAATCGGTTCGCATATCGGACATTCATTTACGAATGCAAGTGACAGGGAAGGTAAGCAAACTTGCTGATTTGGCTCCTGATTAAAAATTACAAAACAGAAAATAACCATTTATAAAATAAGGTCATTTTGTCTTGATTTTGTGAGTAGACCACCATATAGGAAATGCTTACCTGAATAATATATTTCATTTTAATGGGTAATGTTATCGTGGAAACCATTTTCACCAGTACATTATAGCAATTACAGAACGACAGAATAAATAAATTCCTTTTCTGTACGAGCGCATTTTATCATTATCACATTGAAGAATTCAGATAATGATGAGCATAATCTTTTTGTGGATAAATGGTATGAATTTCTCGTATGTTTAATTTGTATCAATGCCATTCTATGTAACTTCCACATCCGGTTCCTGCTTCTACGACGCTTCTGGTTGCTCTGTCGATCGTGGTCGTCAAAACGAGTCGCGGTCGTCCCCTCTATAGGTCTCCATAGATACACACACATGAACGAAGTGGTCCTATTAGCTGATTGGCTTTTCCTCCGGGATCGCTTTAACTCGCTCCATCCTTCTCTCTCTCACTCTCTCTCTCTAGCGCTCTCTACCTCTATCTCTCTATCATCTCTAGTAGTTTGTGTGTTCCTTTTGGATGGCGAACTAGCGTTTCGTTTTAAAATGCGTCCGTATGCTTGAGCCCGGTGCTGATGATTTCGAGAGAGACCATTGAAAAAGTGCTAACAAATTACCCGACCGTTGTGTTACAGCCTCTGGGAGCCGGTCATTGGGTCTGGTTAAACACGGCACACGGTTTTTGATTTAGAAAATTAAAAAAAACTTTTCCATTCGCCGAATTAGGTTTTCCCTTCTCGGGTGGCCCCCGATACGTTCGATCCTGAATATCCACGTCACATCCACCAAGCGTACATCCAAGCATGCTTGAGCTGTGCGCGTTAAATACATTGAACAAAGTCGGTGAGTTCATGTTTCGACAAGAAAGTACTGAGCGTTCTCGAATGGCAATTCGCTCATCTCAATTATGCATGAGATACTCAGAGTAAAATGTTAAATCTAACAAATGCAAATGCAGATAGAGTGCTTGTAATTTTAAAGGAAATTAAAAATATAATTAGATATTTAGATATATATATAATTTTGGAAATTAAAATATATTTAGATTGTTAACCTTTTTTAATTTAATAAATTGAAAGTTGCAATTTCCATTTTATTATACATACTCAAGACGTCCTATTTCTATTATTTTGTTTATAAATTTAGTGGATAACAATTCCAACGCCAAATTTATACTTTTATTTGTATCGCTCTATTCATTAATTGTATGGCACAAGCTCGTTTAGCACAGACTGTCCAGACGCGTTGGCTTTCCCCTAGTACCCGTGCTTCAACGGACCGGGCGTGTACATTTAAATTACCATTTGGTTATCGCAACCACTTCAGTTCCTAATTTGCTCACACAGTCGTTACGTCTCTCCTCTCCCCCCCAACCCATAATGGGTGGACCGGTTAAGTGATTTCTCCAATATTAAACGTCTCGTTCGGAGACCATTTTTTTAATGCCTGCGCTCTTAGGAAAAACCTCAGAGAGCTCTCTCGCTCACTTTCTCTCACTCTCTCCCGCGCTCAGGCCCGGCATTAAATATATATGTGACCGTAGAGCCGAGGTTACACAAAATACATTTCATTACTTCCATTGGCTGGCCCGATTTCGGCAAATTCCCTTCACATAAACTGTAGAAGTGATGTTATTTTATTGCTCCAATGGTGAGCTGTTTCGCACGGGGAGACGGAAAAAAATATAGCAATTCCTGTTCGGCGTTTCCCCTTACGTAGGCACACAGACATAGTAGCCACACCCATGTCTGGCTAACGTTCCTTTTTTCCCCACCATATCTAAGCCTTCTATGGGGTAATCGGCGCCCGCGGTAACTAGGCTAGAGCGATTAACTTAATTCGATGACCCCTCAAATGTCTTCGTTGACGGCTGACATTGTTCGTATTGCATTTTAAGAAACTTGATTGATGCTTCAGTTAACAATATGAAGGCAGCTGCGCGCTACATTTCTGTAATGAAATGTATTTCGCGATGAAAGCGAAATACTTAGTCCTGAGATGGACTGGTTAGAAGTTGCTCCTAATTTGAAAATTCGTAGTAATACTGTAAAACAAATTTTTCTTCCGCGTGTTGAGAGTTAGTCAACCGACGGCGAATCACAGTGCCACTGGATGTAGAGCTACGATGAACGCAACTTATATCAGTTATTAATTTTGGTGTGTGTTCACGACATATGAAATTAATAAAGAAAAAATACACCTGCCCTCCATCACCGAACTTTTGAAGGACTGATATGGTGCAAGGTTTAAATGCGCCATCCAGTCCGATGCTAACTGCTACGCTTCATAGAGCTTTTAGTTACCTGTCTTTCGCGCATCACTGTTTGATCCCGGGCTACCGGTATTTAGTTGGGAGAGGGGAGGTTAAATGGGCAACGCTGTCGATCGTATTGCGACTACCTACCTATCAGAAAGTATTGTGTTGGAGATTAATCGCTTTTATTCAAAGAACAAAACATCAAATGTGCCGGTGATTTAACACCTTAATCTTGGAAGGAGGGCGGCAAATGACGTGACAATGGCAAATATGATTGTAAACTTTCTGGACTTCAAAAAATCACGAGATGTCTTACAAAAAATCGATAGTTTGAAATTATTTAATTTCGCGCTTCATTATTTCTATTTTTTTACGATCACCTGGTCCTTTATTCTAGTAGCTCACAAATATTTAATTTTTTAACAGATTCGTAAACAATTATTTTTGCTATTTTATCATGTATTTCCTGCACCATTTAATCCCTCTTGTCATATTTCTTTCAGAACAATTTCAAAGGGGACGGCTTCTTTTCGTTACTCCTTATTCGATTTTAACTATTTTATGAAATCAGAATCTTCTATTGAAATTATAAATGTTAACTTTCTGAGGTATCGGTGCATATTTATGGAACTGTCGGTAGGAGTAGATGTATGCGCAAAGCCGGATAGAGTGAACCTGAAATTTCTGTTAATGATAGTTGATTTTATCCGAAACAGCTGAGGTGCGCAGTTCCCGGAACCGGAATTTCTTTTCTTGAGCGCGGACTGGTTCATTGAAACCGCACCATGCCCTACGTTCTATTCAATCATATGCGTCTGGTCCCGTTATTGCCCTATTGGCACCGTGCGTGCGCTGCCCATATGACAACTCCCATATTTCTTAAGGAACAAAACGTAACTTTAATTTCATTAAAGGTTAGCTGCTTGCTTTATCGACGTCATTGGTGCCGGCGTACCAGCGAGAGTGAGAAGCGAACCGGTCAGGCGGAAACATGGTTGCCCAATCACGGCAATGACTGCTGCTACCCCCATAGAAATCAATGTTGAACGCGTTTCCTCACGAGTGGCCCGCAGCATCATACTTCTCCGTAGACGTGTGTATATATTTGGTGCCGGCGTGCCGATAATTGCCAGTCTGTGGAGGCCATTTTTATCAAGGCTCTGTGTGTGATATTCAAAGTTGAACGACTCGCTCTGACATTTTGGCGGCTGCGTCTGACTGATGCCAAAGCCGAACAAACCAACATGGTCCAACTAATGGTGCGTGAACTGGGGGCATGGTGGAAATTATCTTCGTGCCGTTGACTAATTCAATCGCGTTTGGTTTTTATTGCCGACATTCTTTAATTGCTCCCCAGTTTGTGAGTATCTCATAATTAGGCCTCGATTTTTCGAGTCAAGTGTAGCCGTTTCGCTTCTAATCAATTATAATCCAACAAGAGAACATATACTCCATATTATATACCATCTACGTCTGCATCTTTCAATACATAGAATAACGGTTATTGTTTTACTATGGACTCTGTTAAGTAACTTTGCCAATCTTTTACGAGTGAAGATTACAGGATACTATTGAATATTATTTTTGATTAGTCTTTACATAGTTAGGAAAGGAATTTGGAATTTAATGCTTGCAATTTCAATCCCGGCATCTTGAGGCGGATCGCTTTTCTACCATATCTTGTCCAGCTCCACTGTAAGCATTTGTTAAAAGGACCGTCACTCAACAAATTATTGGATTTCGGGGGTTTCCTTGCTGGTGACCACGACTTACTCTTTTGTAGAAAACAAGTTGCCTACCTGCACCTGTCGTGTGCGTCTACAATTTGATAAAACATCGGATAGAAATGAGGACAATCCCCAATTTAAGCAGTTAAGACGAACTTGTGTCACAAACTCTTTGCTATCTTTTTATGTCTACACTGTAAAATGTTCTACTTTTTTTATTTTGAATCAGAATGTTTCATTGATATTGAAATGATCTTTTAAGCAGAATGAGGGAGATAATAGATGTTTTTAGCAGCACGCACTGGGCAAAATTACGCAATTGTTTTCGAAGCGACATCTAACGAGCGGTTGCATTGCGCGCGGGGGGCGCTCGATTTTTCGCCGCAAGTCTGGCGTATTATTCGTCGCTCTCGCAACTGTCGTGGAAACTCAACCGCCGTATAATTCGTAATATCTCTGGCCATACGAGACCCTCCGGCAAGTAATTAAGTTGGCGCCCGAGGGAATTTGGCCTGGCGTCGCCGCACACACACACACACACACACACACACTAGCCCACTTTTAAATTTGAAACGCAAATTCTCGCTCATCTCTTGGCGGTCGTGTTTGTTGCGAGCGCGCGCGCGCACCTGTGATCATCATTACCGGGGTGGGGGATGCTCACTTTTCCGGCTCCTACACTCTCACGCAGAACACGGGAATTGTCATCGATTTGCAACTCGCCACGCAAGGCTGGTTCAGCGTCGGGTGCAAATTGGAAGCGCGGTCGGATCGCGATGAAACGCCGATTTTCAGTTTTCAACGCTCGTCGTAGCCCCCAGTTGGTTTAGCGACTGACTGTGTGGCTCGGCGGTCCCGGGTTCGATTCCCGGCGCGGGCTCTCGAAAATTTCGATCCCGGGGTCCTGGACGTGTCCCTCGCATAGTGCCTGAGCACCATGAGGGGTACGTAACGCCTGTAGTGCGGTTAACTATAGTTGAAATACAGAAAAGAAAAAGAAAACGCGATTTCACCGTGGGTGTGAAAGCCAACAGTGGAGATATCGCCTCTTCTCATAAGCCACTGGTGATCCTTAATGGTGTTCCATTGATTCGATGGAACGGTCAGAAGAGTAGTTTGTTTTTATCTCGGCGCTCTTTGCGATGAATGATGCTTTCTCGACTGTCCGGTGCGAATGAATCCTATCCAACTATTTCGTTGTTAACGGAAGCTGTGATGTAAAATGTTGGCGTAATTTGCGCTGCATCTCCTGTAATCGGACGCATAAAATGCGAAACCAGACCCAGAGCCCGTTCACTATGAAGCTCGTGCCCTCGAACCAATAAAAAAAAAGAAATATTGAGAAATATCAGCAAATTTAAGCGACTAAAAACACTTGTCTTGAACATCAGATTAATTTGGTTATTGTTAGGGTGATCGACTGTAGGGTAATCGGTTGTTTTCAGCATCTTTTAATGGCAACCGGCCTTCCTTTACGTGCAACAATGAATGGTTTTACATGAGCTAGATCCTACAAAGGGGCGGGTAAAAAAATAATCATACTTTTCATTTGTAATCATTTTTGACAGTGCCTCGTACGGTGCATTTATGTAACGCACGATTCTTCTACGTGTTGTTTAGATGTAAACAAAAAAAGTTGGTCTGGTGGCTCATCAAAACTTTTTATCCGCACACCCGTTTTTTTGGCAACAGCTACATGACTAAGTAAATACCAAGAATGCCGTTGTTGGGCGCCATGTCTGTTCAGAATTGAAAATGTGGACGCCCATAGATATCTAATTCCAAAATCATACCTGTATATGTGCTATGGTATGTTATTAAAATGCTGAACGGTTATGTTAAAATTATACAAAAATATATTCCAAGTAAATGGTTTTTTATGCTCTGGGTATTTACTTTATTTAGCATTTCCACCTATCAAATGCATCAACTGAATCAAAATATACAGGTATTAACAACTATTAGTAATTCAAATTATTCGAATTCTCTTTGTCCAAGTCTTATTTCTTCATCCTAGCCTACAGGATATTTATATTTTTCCTTGTGAATGGATCGTGATTTAGTCAGAAATAAAATCAACTATAAAGTTCAATATCCCTCATTTTTGATAATAAGGAAAAGAGAATAAAATAATTTTTAGAACGTGCATGTACATTGCTGTATGTGATCTTGAATTTCATGATCAAAACTGGAAATTGTTCTTAGGAAATTCATTTTTGTCAACTGTGATATGTACTCTCTGAAATTATCTGCTGTAGTATGGGTGTGTTGGGGATTGAGTGTTATTGGACGACAGATAAATTGGCGCATGCGCTTAGACAGGAAGCACCGACGAGAAATTGAAAATGTCTGCCCCGGGCACCAGGGGGTGTCCTCATATACATCTATTCGACCATTGTCGCACGCGGCATTGGCAAGACTGCCTTTGCAATGTGCTGGCACACGTATTGGGAAGGCGCGCCCTCCGTATGTAATTGGCTGACTGCTGAATTTTATAGAGACATGGAGAGAATTAGAAGGCTCCACAAAGTCTGCTTTTTTCACATAAATTTGAAATTTATCGTGGAGCTGTCTTCGTTTTGCAGCCGCCCCCTCGAAATTCAACCCGGCTTGCTTTACCCCATCTCTGGAATTGGAGGGGAAGTGATACTGGAGGCGACCAATACCAATTCTCCTGAGACCATTGACGTATTCGTGAACATCGAATCCGAATTAAGCGCGCGCTGAGAAAAACCGTCACACAGAGAACTTTCGAACCACGAACCTAATTTCGCAGCATCGGAAAATATATGGAGTTTTAATATCACATTAATGTCTTATCATTTATAAATGTTTGGGGAAACGGCAGTTTTACGTCTGGAAATCAAAAGACTATCACGCGGCGGAAACTGGAGCGGTTGCCCGGCGCCGGGTTATGTGACAAGAGACGAGACAAGATTATGAGACATTATGGACGAGCGAGAAAATATCCGTAGAAGTACTTGTGGCCCCCAGTAGACCGTAAAATTGTATCTACTAAATTAATTTTGTTAATTTATTTAAAAGAAATGGTAGCAAATTTCGGCTTGGAAGGCTTTGCTGACATTTTTGACGCAAGTAATCTCTAGGTCTCAATAGGATATCCGAGTATGAGACTGGAAGCGTGTGGGGAGAATGTTTTAATGGCAATGTTGCCGCAACGGTGCCAGCGAATTGTTCTTGTGGACGGTGAAGCTGGAAAACGATATCCGATCGGGTTTTTCAGTTCATCGGTCATGTGCTTCGTGTAATCGATTTTTTTTTCGCTGTACAGTGCGTTGCGAAATAAAAACAGGATGTGGGCGTTTCGGTTGGGCTGGCGTTGGACCCGCAATTTTAATGTCTTTGCACTGTTATTGACGACCTACGTCGGCATTGTGATCTGCTTTCTATTTCTCATTTGCAGGCCTTATGCTAATTTATAATTGAGAGGTGCAGGTCATGTTTCCTCATAATCGGCATGTTTAATGAGCTTGTGTAGGGCCGGGTGTTCAGCGTCACTTCACATTTGAAGTTATGAATTCAATCTATTTCCAAGATGTTTCAAAACTGAAGATGTAGCGTGAGATTTGTTCATTTCCCAGAAAAAGTGATAGAACCTGCTGGAATGAGTTACCAAATTCACAAAATAGAAATTTCTAAATCTATCAGATACATGAGTCAGTTATAACTTCCATTGGAAATATCATCGCAATTTATGCCCAATATAGAAAAACTATATTTTCTGATCTCAATTATTATTATGAAATTTTTATTTTGCCGGTTTTTATTTTATACTTTATCCTTGCAAAATGCCCAGTATTTTGAAGTGGCTATATAGAAATTAAAAAATTAAATAGTTGTGGGGATATTCTTGGATTATTAACGGGCGAAGTGCTCGTCCATACCTATTATTAGTCGACTCCAAAACAAAGTAGGAAACAACTTTTGTTAGTTCTGTTCGGAAAGTTTGTCGCAATTTTCCTTCCGTACCCGAACCTTCCATTTAAAATAGTCGTTCCACTCCATAGGATGGCCAGTTTCTGTGTGATACGTTGTCGTCGTCGTATACAACAACGAAATTGTTTTGCAATTTCATCTCCGGTGGGACTCGCTACGGAGAGACTGATATGACTGCCGCATGCACCACTATTGCAATCATTTTTTAAACGTAAAATTGCCCCCGTTGTTTGTCGAAACTACCGAAAAGACAATGCGACAGATGACGCACACATGCCACCATTTGGTGAAAGGCGAATGGCAAATACTGGGTATACCGTCAAGTACGGCTTGTGGTTGAAAATGAAAACGATACGTCTATGGTTTCAGAATCTCTGCATTTACCGAAAAATCGGATTATATAATGAAACAGTTTTCTAGCACATTCATTGTATATATTTTGAAAACAAGCGATGGCCCAAGAAACTACGTTTGTAGTGGGCACGACATTATCAATATTGATTCTTAATAAATCATTATAGAAGATTTCTAAGTTTTAAAATGCGAGCGTTACTGATGGATATCTACACAGCTGGAAAACTTTAGCTGTGGTTATATGCAGGTATTATTGTGGCAGTAATCATTTTAATTTATGGTAAAATGATGGTAACGATCTGCTGGTATTATGATTACATATTAAGATTTTATCTACTAACTACTAAAATACGTTATTCACTTATATTGAAAAGGTATGTCAGTAATAATGGCATTTTGAAATAGCCTCAATGAAATAGGATGGGGATAACCAGATGTAGCGTCAAACCATTTCAAGAGTTATTTTGAAAATACCAATCGGAGTTTCTTGTATTAACGATCATATAAATCAAATCATAATCATATAAAGACAATAATTAATTTATCAATATATAAATTACAGGACGACAATTGTAGACGGCAACAAGTTCGTAGAATTAGCAAGAATGTTTATTTTTTCGTGCTGAAGACGAAGATGGGGAATAAATTGATAATTGTTTCGTTCTGTAATTGGTTCATAGTTCGAAAATCTTACATTATACTGTTTACTTATACCGGCATCGCACACCAATTCTTGGATATATAAAGGCAAGCCGGAATTAGGACAATCTGAACTTAAACAATAGGTCACACACACGGTTTACAAACTTGTCCTTCACAAACCACTCTGAAACGAGGGTCGACATAGTTTAATTTCCCCGAAAACCAATCCTATATATGTGAAATGCGTATATTCTCCTCCTCCTCCACTATATCTCGGAATACGCACATCAGCATGGCCCAATCACCCCACATTCCGTCCAACTGACCAGTGGTCAGTCCCCCAGCAACAGTGCTTGTACGTATGCGGGTCCGCGTGGAGCCCCCATCGCATGGCGGGTGCCATTATTTCCATGTAGTAAAAACATAGTGTTCTTCACGATTGGCCCAAACAGAAAATGATATTGCCATGTTAAGGTTGTGCGCTGTCCACTACGCCAAACCATTACCGTAAAACTCGGTGGGATGAAGTTGGCACAAGTTCCACGCGGCGCTGCGGTCTTTGGCCCTGCCCAGTACGGAGCTCGGACGACAGTGGCCTAGCGTTTGCACTTGAAAATGCGAACAATGCGACGTGCGATGGCGTCGGACGGACGGACGTCGGCACCGCAGATCCGTTTTGTTCGACAATTGGTGTCCTGCATTCTCCTCCTACTGTAGCCACCACCTACCTCAACAGTCCCTTCTCCTGGATGTTGAGGAATTTTCGAACGAATGTGTTTGGCTCTATAAAAGAAATTATAGTCTCATGCCACATACCACATCTACCGTACAACAGAACTTTTCAAGTTTTGCTCCTTAGAAAGTCTTGCGGAAATACCAACGTTGGTTTAAAATTTCTATTAGGTTTTTTAATATTCACCGCTTGTGCATGAAGATCAAAATTGATTGTCCTTTCAGAAGGTGATAAAGTGCGAATTGTTTCTAACTGATCAAACTACACAACTAGACTGCACGCTGGGTCTCAGAAAAAAATTGCATTCTGGTCAAGGATAAACATGCAGTGTTTGCAGTGTTTGGCTCAAAAGATAAATAGTAAAATACAGTTAATGGGATTCACGTTCATGCCATTTATTGAAATAAAAAATGTAAGAAATTCCTTCAATTATATTGTGTATAATTACATGCAGGTAGGTATGCAGCATCTCTTTTAAGCGATCAAAAATGCTTGCTAAACCAAGACTGAGGCAATCAAATATTTGAAAAACATGTTTTTACTGAACATTCACCTGATACACCTGATTACACGATATACTTTGTATTTATTACCAAAGTTATTGTTGTTAATAAATGAAAAAATAATGAATATGAGCATTTGGTTGTTTTTGAATCGCCAAATAAACAGGCTTATAAGTTTTATGAAGACGGAAGACGTGATGATAAATTTCGGCCTCCATATTTTTGAACACGTTTGCGTCACTAACATGTGCATCCACTGTACGTGTGACGCCAGAGAAATAAATGTCCGTGCGTGTGGTGTTTGCGTGTGCCCTGCCGCTGGAAGAGGTCACGTCTTCGGCATATATATATATATATACATAAAGCCCAAGCGCGTGGCGACAACGATGCCAACGCCTTCGTCCCCTCACCCATTTATATGTGGAATGCGCATCTCAAGACATGGAGGCGTCAGTTGTGGCGCGCGCATGAGATAGAGCGACGTGCGCGTTCTCGTTCTCGCGTCCGAAATGCCGTCGCGCGGGTGATGTGCTGCCCTCTCCTTTAAATGGTCGCTCGGCATTACGGACGCAGGAAATTGTTTTTCTAACGTGTGTAAATGGTGCGGTCGAGCTTATATTCGTTTTATCGTTTTGGAATACAGAGTGACGTTTTAGTGCTGCTCCACGGGCTCCATCACCCTCGCTCCCTCCGTCTCCCTCTCTCTTTCTCGCACGCGCGTTCTCTTTCTGGGCATCTCTCCCGGTCGCTCGTGCATTGCCTGGGCGTGTTCCCTCTCCTCATCCCCGGACACACACACTGCAGAGTCGTGAGAAATGCGTCACGACATCCCACACTGACTTTTGCCGCGCTCGACTAAGTTGTCGAGAGGAACTGACACCTTCTTTAAGCACAGGCTGTGACAATGCGTCATAGGAAAAAAGTAACTTTTAACGACTTTTGTCGCACAAATTTGGATGTTTTTTTTGTTGGCAAAACGGGCGTTTTGCTGCCAGAATTGGGCTACCGGCGCGCTCGAATTCATTATTGCCACAGTGGAGTGCAGTCAAATTGGTGGTTTTCATTTAAAGCATGTTTTATTTTTGGTCATAACATGTCAACGTCAAAAGCTCCCCCCGATGCTGTACCGCAATGCGCGCCAAAGTTGGACTACTTTCAACGCTTCGAATTCAGCTGTAGCAAACTACTGACTGAAAAGTAGACGAATGACAATTTTTTCAAGGTTTTGAACAAATATAAAATATGTTAAAGCAGCTTATTTACAAACCACCCGTCAATGATTTCAATTTGACTTGTCACCTTTTCATAGGCCACCTTTGCAAATTGAGTTTGTGTATGGATATTTCATCGCAATCAATGAATTCCATCCATTTCAGCCAGAGACCGGTTTAAGCAGCATCTACATTTTCTGTTTCAATTATTTTAAAGTTGCACTGGGATTCAGAAAGAAACAATTCTGGCAACTGGATGTAGACATAGCGCGAAATCAAATCAAAAGTTGTCTTGATTTTTTTTGTTTACCGTTATCTATATTAATGAAATCTTTGATGCATTATTACAGTACCTGCACCAAAACTGTAGCATTAGAACAGTAAATGGCAAGGACGAGATTCATCCTTTTGCAGTTCAACCTGCTTTGACTTGCGCAAGTCGCTAGCGTTAGAGCATATGTCGACAGAGCCGTTCTTCCCCCCTCAGCCCAGTGTGCTTAGTTGGCATTCGCGTCTCGTCTTCGCCATAATAACATTAAAACACGAGAAGAGAAGGAAAAGAATACTCGCTTAGCTGCTTTGGTGGAAAGGCCGACGATTGGCCCTTTGTTGCATTACGACGGCGCCGTCGCATCCGAGGTGAGGCGACGAGCGAATCGCATGCCGGGGATTGGAGGTTATGGCGGCAACGAAATAAACTTTTTAAAACTTAATTACTCCCCATTCTACTTTTCTTTCCGTCTTAATGCGAGCCGAAACCGTTAGCTGAAAAAGAATGTGTAAACCGTGGCTCTCACAATAAAAAAATTCTTTTGAAATTCGGAAGCCAACCTTTTGTGCGTTGGGAAGTTCCGTAAACAGAGGTAGCCAATTTGTGGTGTTGGGGGAAGGAGGGGGGAGGGTGTAAGACACGCAGCGAAACAAACATTTTAAAGCTTTAGTGTTGCAATTCGCTTGTAATCCGCTGAGGCCGTCGCTGCTGTCTAGTCGGCATGATCATCCGTTGATTTCCGGACCTTTAAGTACCGACAACGTTTGGCTCATATGTTCGAATAAATTTTCTCAATATATTCAAATATATTAATTCATTTTCAATAAACTGACTGTTTTACCATTTTAATTTCAGAATAATTCATTTCAATCAACATTCACGTGTCGTTAGGCGTTGGTGTGTCCAGCAAACGGTGTTATCAACAATTTAGCGGTTTTGTTACAGACAGCTAATCCACTGAAACGAGAAACAGACGTTCTAAACGTCATTCATTAATGTTAAAACTTGTGCGTCAAATGAATTAACATTCTTTTGCGGTTTTAGACTTTGAGAACGTCAGGCTCTCGTGGCAAGCGTTCATGACAATCATGTCTACATTGTTTATCTTACCATTTGATGTGTGATAAGTCGCGAGCCTCTGGAGAATTTGAAGGTTATGGATAATATTTTTTAAGACTCCCTTTATGGTTGTTTATGTGGTAAACTGCCATCGACGCCTTATTAACCGTATATAGATTTATCTGATAGGATCGGCGCAGACGCCGCCATATGCATTAATCGTAATTAGACCGTTCCTGGCATCGGTTTGATCAATTGTACGTGCATATTTATTTGCGTCGGTTATGGCGCCACTTCCGTCAATAGTCACCTTAACATTTCCCGTCCCCTAGACTTATAAGGATTAAACGATCAACAGTATTATATAGTACAGTATAAAGCCTTAATGTTCGGATTGTCAGAAGAATTCCGCACTGTTCAATATTATATCTGACTCACACCGTAATTTCGTTGACTCACTTTTTCGTAGTCGAATTAGTGCTAAGTTATTGAAAAAACGACCAGCTGATATTTATCGTCACATAGTGTTAGGTGACGATATTTTACTATGTTTTAAAAAGTTGGTCACATTTTAATGGACTATCTCCGCTTAATTTAGTCAAAAATAATGATAAATATCAGTCTGTGGCCGGGACAGCGCCGGACGAAAAAAGACAGTCTGCGACAAACTCTTCAAATAAAATAAATAATAGTTTCCTTAGGAGATGAGGAAGTGGGGGGATTCGGTAAGTGTGAATCGTCATCGTCCTTGTTTTTCGTCAGTTGCAATTTGTTATGATTTTATTTGATGCCGACTCTTCGTCGTTTTTCGTCCGGCGCTGTCCCCGGGCCCAACTTTTCCGATGTTCAGTTTCGCACGGTGAGCAATATGAGTAAAGGACGTGGCAAGGTCCCACTTTTTGATCGCCCCCGTCGCGTATCATCGCGACTCTTTCCGCATCTCTCCCATCGGCGGCAAACGCAGCTCCCCTTCGTTAGCTGTTTAGAGGCCTTCGAAATTTATGTTGCAGAACTGATTCAGCGCGAGTGCTGCCTCTTCAGTTGATGGCGACGCGGGAAGACCTCTTTTCGACTTTGCAGACATTGAACTATATTCTCACATGTCTTCTTCCTCTGGTGCTGCAGACGACGTCGGATTGTGTAGTGGTGTGGGTAGTGGTGATGGAGGGTGGGTCGAGTTAGTAAGAGTTAGGGAGAATGGGGAGTGTTGAAAGAGAACCGGGACCAGACACAGTTATGCGTGCCTCGTCTGTCTCGGTTGCCTCAATTGGCACAGCATCATTTCGAAAAGCAAAAGATCTTGTTAATCGCTGTTGGGATAGACATTGCGTCTGTGTGGCCTCATCCGCGGCAATGCTTAGATTTAGCGCCAGGAGCAAAATGAGTTTGATACAAAGTTCAGGCTGTTTTGTGGTGTAGACACAACTGAACTGTAATGCCTCACCGACATGCGCCAGATTACACCTAATTTCATTGATTTGTTTGGAAGTGATATACATATTAAATTTGTGATAAAATTATATTTTCAGATTTCATTGTATGTGCTTTTGTTAAATTTTAATACTTGAGTTAATTTGTCAGGTGCCGATGTTTTCCTGAATCAAAATTTAAAATTGAGGCAAGCTACACATATTGTAAAAGATTCATATTTCCTGAATTTTTAAATATTATTAGAGAAGTATATATTATATCGATTATCTGATAGCATGCACACTGAATGCAATTGAAAATCAGCATTTCTGTATTTGAAATGTAACAACATTGTATTTGAATTGTATTGAAATTGTATTTGAAATATTTAAAATAACCATCATAAAGCATTATGATACTTGTTTGTGAAATGGTATTGCTTTCCTGCACAGGCTTACAAAAATAACCAGCCATTTAACATTTTTATTGCAAATGTAATAACCCTGATTTTACGATTTTAACAGTTCAGATTAATTTCAGTGAAATGCCTTTCACACCAGAAAATGCAGTACGTTCTTAAAAATCAAATTAAAAAATCTTCATCATATCTACAAACGATTCTAACCACTGCAAATCAATTTCTATCATAACATTATTAGAGAAGGAGCATGTGGTTTACACCTACCGTTGCATACCTGTTCTGTTGCCCGAACATTTCACCCCCAAAAACTCAAACTCTGACTTATCATCCCCTCTTCTACTTCTACTCCAACTTTTTTTCCTGCCTCGTTTTTTATATATATATACATATATCTAGTTTCCCCTCTTCCCTTGCCCTGTTATCAAAAGCCGCCATCCGTATCCAATTCGGTCTACCTCAGGGCTAGTGGAACATATACACCCGCGTATATACGTTCTGCGTCCACGTACAAGGGAAGGGTCTACGTGTGTTTGTACAGTGGCGCGGTCCCTCCACCGGTCCGAAGCAGTGGAGCGTTCGTCTTCTTCATCTCAGATTTTTATAATGAGCTAAGGGAGCAGGGAACCTCCGCGCGGACGGTCGCTGTCTCCGCGATTACTCCAATGTTAACCCGGGCCGTGACACAAGGCTGATCGCCCGCCAGTGCCCTCGAGCAAAATCGATAACAGGCGCTTGGGCTTGCGCCGTGTGTGTGTGTGTGTGTGTGCATGTGCGCAACGAGACAGGCGCCATTGCCTACGGGGCCAGGAAGAAACCCAACAGGCCTCGTTAGGAGTGCCACAATACACCGGCTACATAGGTACGCGTATATATACCTAATGGTTAGCTGGGGCGCCCGTCACACTGAACCGACAAAAAAGTATGGAACTGAAATGCACAGGCGCACTTCTGTACAGTTTAACAATAGTGTTCTAGAAATTAATCAGTTTTGTTGGTTTGGTTCGTAAATTATAGGCGTGATTCAGTTATGGAATACCGTTTTAATCGTAATACACCTAATTGAAACAGTATCTTAAATATCGATGTTATTTTTGGGAAATATACAAGAACGATAAATTTGCAACTGTAACGGTTTTACTACGACTTACACCGAATAGTATTATCTACTTTTCACCTTAGGCAACCACATTCAAATGTTTTGAAAATAAAAAAACTAACCGATACGTTTGAAGACATTTTGCAGGTCGCACTGGCATCTTGGGGTCCCAATTCAAGTGACATTTTTTTTGGTGCGGAAAAAAAGGTTTCATTTGAACTCTCGCATCGCATAACTATGACACTTCCGAGTCAACGCTGGTAACCGAGTACGTGTGGGAACGCCACAGTCCGGAAATAAAATCCCATTGAAATTCTGAACCGGTCGTCGCTTTTCTCCCCGTTATGATTCCCACCCACGGCCAGCTTCATCCGCAACCTCCTCCTTCCGCTATCCAAGCGCCCTCTATGTAACCGTCACCACCAACGATTAAGCTCGTGCTCACCCCACCTACCACCACGACCACCTCCTCCATCCATCCATCCATCCCTCACCCGTTCGCGTTTATTTTCGTATCTGGGCGGTTCGCACGAACAACAGATCACCAATATCTGAAACTGATTACTTTTTTTCTTCTCTCTCTCTCTCTCTCTCTCTCCAACTTGCGATGACTTTCGATTTTGTCACATCTGACTGGGTGGCGCGTGGTTGTGCGTCCGAATGGACCAATCAGGACGCGGGGACTGCGCACCGACGCTAACGAATAGCCGTCATGGGGCGACGCATTTGATGCGCGATGGAATGCAGTCTACCTACCTCCTATGTGATGATGCTACTATACTGATGATGATGATGATGATGATGCACCATTGGCGGTGGTTTATTTTTCTCAGTCACGTTTTCCTATATTTATATGCATAAAATGATGGGGTTCCGGATACTGTGTGTGTGATTGCGGGGCGGTGGTGTTAGGTGGTGGTGGTGGTGGCGACAGTGGGCGTATATTACCGCTATAGGTGGGTGTGTGTGGTAAATGGCGGAGGAGGTCGTCGATGAGGTAGCGTCACAATGGCTCGAATAGCCCTTGCGTAGGTGCTTTCGCCGAATGCGAAACCAGATAAAAAATGTTAATATATATTTTCTTATTGCTCAGATAAGCCTTTCATGTTCAGTTTGTGCACTAAAAGCAGTTGTAATGTCTCTTCTCCTGCCCCCTACACTGAGAGCCTAAACGTTGGATGGGAAAACGAGGGGTGCCTCAAAGGAAATGAAAATGGTCGGCGCCACTAAAGCGAATTGTTGTGATCGATAGTTGTGCTCGGTTGATTGCAAGTTTGATCGGCTGAAAATAGTATAGTGTACTACAACTATATATTAAATGAACGAACTTCAAGTTTTTATGGATCTAAATTATGCAGAACTTTGTTCTTGCATTTTTTCCAAAGAAAATATTACAATTGGCAAATAATTTGAAATCTTAATTTTGCTATTCAGTTAGAATAATTTGAAATCTTAATTTTGCCATTCAGTTAGAATAATTTAAAATTTCATTTTATTCAAATCTATTTTATGTTTGTATATAATCTCAGTTTTGTGTTATTTTAACTGGATAAACCTATTATTATTATTAATTATTAAACCATGTAAACACATTTTTATAGCGGAATTTTAAATTCGTTTTGATTTTTGATACATCGCCAATTCAAAGGCTATTTATCGTGTCCATATATACGAGTAGCTGTTATTCTGTACCTGTCCGGTGACTAGAATTGGATTCTTCCTTAGTTGGAGGTTGGGTGTCCTGTAAGGCGTGAGACATTCTCTTGCTCAGCAGTAGAGTTTATCACCTTGATGAACGCCATGTGCGTGAATGCGAACCAATTTGCGTCTGAGCCATAAAGTAGATGCGGGTGCCAAGGGAACGGCTGCAGGCCATGAAATAGAATCCGCCTTTCCGGAAGCGCCTTTTTTCAACACAGTTTTGCTCCAGCATCCGGTCAGGAGAAAATGAGGATACTTCCTCGACATTTTTTCTTTAAACAACGATAAAGCTTCGTAAAGTTTTGAAAATAAATGCTATCGTTTCATCGATCACTGCTATCACTGTCATCACTACGTAGCTCAATTGACAATTGTCTAATAAGCTCATATAATATCAATTGCAGTAACCGAATATCAGTTTAATCGTAGGAGATCGATACGCGATCGTGAAAACAGAAATGTGTGATATTTTTTTGCTTTCTCAATTCGTGTTTCAAATATTCGGTTTAAATAAATTATTGAGATCGGTTTATATAAATCTCGTTTAAATAACACCATGAAATCACAGAGGATTCCCGTTTTTGATTATACTCTGTACAGTTTATGTCTACTCACAAATATTTTCACAGTTGCTGTATGGGTTCTACAATATGCAATGTATGCGTTCAAGTA
>JAQGBY010001104.1:0-32670 GCA_034698785.1 Mycogona germanica
TGTGATCCAAAATAAAATGTAACACTACATATGTTCTCATAACTTCTGAAATATTTTTATCAGGTCACATAAAATTTTATATGACGGCCTTGATACGTACTTTCTTAATTCTCAAGGACAGGTATCGTTGCAAAATGGTAACGGTCTAAATCGATTGCTGAAGAAACGAGGAAGTGTTCAAAATACGGAGTAGTGACCAACAAAGAATCAACAAACCTCTTGCGCTGTAATATTTTTGCGCCAAATAAAAATTACGCTATTAGCTTTTTAAAAAGAGATCCCCGAGAAAAGCTGAAAAGCTTCAAACTTTTGAATAAGAACAACAATACTGGTTCTTGATTCCGTGGAATGTTGTGATTGGAATGGCCGACCGCACTATGTGTGTAATAAAGAACTTGTTTGTGCTAAAGCAGGAAATCAGTCGAACTTATGAGAACTGCAACTTAACCGCGACTAAAATTTAAATCAACTTGACAGTTTCGATTGAAACAAATTTGCTGCTGAACCCCTGTTGCCCCAAAAGCTCGAACAAAAAGCAATGGCTATCGGCAAAGTTGTGCAGTTGTTTATCTTAAATAGGGTCCACAAAAATTGGCAAATAAAAAATAAAGCTAAATTTGTGGGTCATTCGGTGTGATATATGATTACGCAGAAGATAAAAGAAGTGAATCCCGCATAGCGCCAGTTGTCCTAGTGTCTCGACGACTCACCTCAATCTGTGCCCCTCACATAGTGCCTAAGCACCAAGTGGGTACAGAAACTCCTGCTGTGATAAACACTACAGTGAATTTTTACAAAAATCTTGTTTTGCTATTGCGGTGTCCATCTGAAGACGTAGACGGGTAGAGAACATATAAGGTTAGGAGGTGTCTAAGGTCATAACACATCGCTATGAGCGCCTTGCAGGTGACAACAATTCAATAAAATTAATTCTTTTGACACCAACTTTTCAATTGATGCACTACACTCCTCCTGACCAGAAAAGTTCACGAATATTACAAATTGAGTCGATGCGTCTTGAATCATCTGTAGGTACCTATCCAAATGCACCAAATAAAAGTGCCGATTACACTGCAAAAGAAAACAATTACACGGAAATAACACGGGCTATTTCAAATCAGTACATCAATATCGAGTTTGAAGGAGATCGTAATTGCATGGTTAAATGGGTTTAATACCATTTGAAATTTGGAAAATTCGAAGCATTTTTGCTCAATATATATTTTTTTCTTTTTGCCCAATCAACTGTACTACAGGCGTTACGTATCCCTCATGGTGCTTAGGCATTATGCGAGAGGCACGACCAGTACTCCGGTTTCGAAATTTTCGAGCATTCAGTTACTCCCATCCCAATATTGACAGCATGTCAGTGACACTGTTTGACCAAATCGATAGCTAACAAATCTTGCAGCTTTACGCCGGACCATTTCAATTTCTCCTATAAGCCCCCTATTAAAGCCTGACTACTGATGCCATATACATCAGCTTTTGATAACAAACACTGGTGGCTATGTCGAAAGCCTTGCTAAAATCTAAGAAAACCAGATCTCACTATACACACTTATCCAATGATTTTTGAAGGTCATGCACTCATGGGTGGGAAGGATAAGATGTGATTCACAAGAACGCACAAGACAGTCGGAATTTTTCGGGCGAGAAAAATTTATTCACCAGCCTTTTTTTAGAATGAAAGTAAAACGTGACTAACACGTTAAAGACCCCTTTCCTAAGCAGCCTAGGTTAGGCAAAATTTCCAGATCGCCTACGTGGGGTTTTTTTAGATGTTCAATCAGCGGTGAACCTCCTTAACAAACATTTATTATCTGTATGATACGTCGTTTTTATGGCATCGCATGCAAATGGCTGGATTCCAAATTGATTGTTTTTATGGCCGATATAGGATGAGCGATCCCTCTAAAAAATGCTATCGGGGACATGGAATTCAGATCAGAGAGTATTTTGTCGCATTGCCGAAACGCCACCTTAGTGCTGCTAATGAAAGGACATTACTATATGAGGTGGACGGTATGTTGGTGTAAATTGGTGGTTGAAGAATTAAGGGGGGGGGAAAGGGATGGGTTGTCGATTGTGCGCCGGGAAAGGGCCATTAGTAACCTTTCAACAAAAAAACATCGACTATCGTGGTTTAGGCGGCGTCTTTTTGAAGGTTTCTTTTGGCTTTCTTCGGGAGGAATTTTTATGCACCAAGAATAGTGCATAGCAATATGGCTCGCCTTTTAAAAAATGTTTGTTGAGGAGGTTCACCGTTGATTGAGCATCTTAAACTCCCTCCAGGTAACGTCCCGATGGCTCACCTTTAATTGACGTTATTTTTACTCCTAACGGTGTGCTTAAAAGTCAACGTCAATTATAATTCCTGTAGTGCAGTGCCTTCAGTGAAGGGAAATAGAAATACAAAAGAAATAATAAAATGATATATTTTTCGTTTTGTATTCATGCGGATTGATGAACAAGCATCCTTCCTTACGTGAGCAATTTTATAAGCCATCTGTCAAATTAAATTGATTGAGAATTTTATCCAGAATAGCACTGGATGAATGACAACAGCTGCATTGAACTGGATCTTACATGATACAGTGTAGCTGAGCAACAATGATTTAATGATTTAATATATGGCAGATAAATTGAGTCCTGGGCTTGAGCCCAGAACAACAGAAACAACAACATTCTTCTAATAAAAAATAATTTGTGTGAGCAAACAACAACTTAATTAAGCGACGGAGTATTACAGTTCTAACAGCAAGCAATTAAGTTTTCAGAAATATAATGCCTTGTTTCGTTATAGTCACTTCCACCTTTTGGGCAATGAGGTTAAGCTTTTCTGCTCTCCTCTTTTATGGCCACGAAGTGATAACCACGCACCGCATCACCCGTATATTAGTGTCCTGCAGCATCAAGGAACAACGGCTTGTACAGGTACTCCGTATTATTACACAGAGAGCTCTCATTCGTGTCAAAATCCGAATAGTGAATTACTGCAGCTTTAGATTCTCCTAAAAGGTAACTAAGTTGTCGGCCAAAGACTTGGAGTATCCGCCTAATTATACAGGCATACTCAATTAAATTGTAGCAGTTTTGTAATAAAATGCGCCCAAGTCACACAGTCATGATGTTAGAATGTAGATGTGCATTTATTGCAATATTTCTTTACGTGGATGCGATTGTGTTTAATGATGTAGATTTGTGTGTCCTCTGATTTAGAATGAAACTATTGTATAAAAATAAATAAGAAAATCTCCCGAGCTGCTGTGTAATGGGGTATGATGACAGCATTGACATGACAGTTAAGGACAGCGCAACCTTCAATAATTTAATATACTGAATGATTAAATTGGCCTGCTGTTAACGTTGTTAGGCTTTTCTCTCATCTTTCATCATTCTTTTATCTATCTGAAATATCGAATTCGGGACAGGCCGAATGTAGAAGACGAACCGAGTGGCGAACTCGCTTTTATAATAATATTTTACTATTATTTTTAATTAGAACTGGTAATTGCGAAAAATATAGAGTTTCATGGAGACCGGGAGTTGAACCGCGGATCCCTGGATCACCATTTCAGATGTATATCATCCAGACGTCCTAACTAAATCCCTCATTAATTCTTTTATCTTTTAAAAAAACTTTAATTTGAACTATAATTTTGGTTTGCCAAGTGTGTATGCAGTACAATGTTGAAGTTGACAGGTAAAAAAAAATCAAATTGGAAATTGGTTTATTTTTTTTAATTAATGCGTGACTTACGTTGCGCAAGCCTCGTGTCATGAATCTTGCCATTTTTTTCTTTCAATCAAAGCAGTGACACCTGGCAAAGATCACCACATGTGTCGCTCCTATAGGGCAACCCCCTTCCATCCCCTCTAACAAACAAATAAAATTATATGAAATTCCCTCTCCTTGTTGGCTCGAGTGTAATAATAACACGAACATTTGGTGTTCCAGTGCGGCCCACACGTGTTCCACTAAACACACGAGGAAAACGATATACACAATTACAGTATATAGGTGTAACCAAGTGCTATTTACTTTTAATGCATGCACTGTTCCACAATCCATAGTCGTCTGTCTCATGATGCCGTGCTTTGTATATAGGTATAGGATTAAACGAACTGCTAACGAGCCACGAGAGCGCTTTTTTCCCACGTTCCTGTGTGCAGTGGTCACACGAATACTGGAGGGACCGCGCCATCGTTTTACGTCCATTGTGTACTCGATTATTTTATCAATGAACAAGTGTATCATTGAATATAGCGGGGTGGGTGGTTGTAGCAGGAGGACTTGTTGGGGGCTGGGGAGGATATCAGATGTGATATTAACCCATGACGAGAAAAATAGAAAGGGTCCTTGGCGGGTGAGGGGTGGGTGGGCAGTGGATAAGGGGGTGACTATTATTACCTTTCTCACATATATGCAGAAGGTCGAAGCGGTTTGATGGTAGCAGGCGGGCAACAACAGACATCAATGGACCTATTTTGCTTTTTTTTTTAATCGAGGGGGTTTTTGGACAATGGGCCACTTTTTAACCCATCATACCGTGTCCATCAAATCCACCACCAATATCGTCACCACCACCAATGGCCCTTTTGTTTAATACCAGGGCTTGTGGAACTATGTTCTCACGAGTTGGGTTGCGGTGACATACGCGTGTGTTTGGCTTCTGTCGCCACACACACACTTGCTGCTTTCCCGGTCCCCGAAGCAACAGATTTCCAGCAGTTGTTTTTTCTCACTTGGATCAGAGATTGTGAAACTGCGATCAGCTGAAAACTGAGAGAAAATAAATTCTCATTTTTTTATTCACAATCTTATTTTGGTAGCAGCATGATAAATTAATTTGAAGACTAAGAGAGATTGCTAGGCACAATCGGAAAACCCGATGACGACAGATGAAATAACCTCTGTAATAAAGCAAGTTTATTATTTCAGGACTCCAATGTTACAGGTCAATTAATATTTAACAATTAAACATTTAAATAATTAATTAGCACTGATACAAATTTAAAGATGATAAATATTTAAATAATTAACACACGCGGAATTATAACAATATGAAACTATGTTACAAAACATTCAGTGCTAATTATTTATTTAAATGCTTAATTGTTAAATATATAACATTGCTTGTAACATTGGAGTACTGAAATAAATAAACCTGCTTTCATCTGTCGTCGCCTGTTTTTCCGATTGTGTTCAGAAATCTCCCTTATTCTTTAATTCGATCTGCACCCCGGTGTCTTCTACAATATTTGGGTTATCATGATAAATGAAAATAAAGATTGCCAAATTGCATGAGTGATAATGACGAATGATGCAATAAACGAAAATGTTAGATCACCAAACTATATAGTCCACGCAAGCTTGTTCAAAATCTTGTGCCATCTCGTGTCTGCCTTTTCGTTGAATACGAATCCAATTTGAATAGAAAATATTAAAAAAATCAATAACTTAGAAAAAATCACATAATACTTTTACCGACAAGCCGACAACCCTATAAATTTAATTCCAACTTTTTCATTTTTTAATCCAATTTTCAGCATAAATTTCATTTAAACTCTAAACTCATCACTTTAGTTGTATCAATTTGAATTTCAATATGAAAAGTATAACAAGCTGAACCATCCTTTATCTCACATCCTTTATCTTTTTATAATAAAATAAAAAATTCGATAACAATTTCGATAAATATTTATTTTTATAAACTCATTCAATACTTGTGTTTTTTGCACCGCTTCATGCAGCAAACCCCACATCATCGCATTTCGAAACACATCAAACACTCGACTCGATAATCGGAATCAATTAGGACTCCCTATAAAACGCGACCTCACCGACACTCGTACAGGTGACGTCGTTCGGTTGACGTCGCTGAGTAATCGGATGCGTGTGTCGTGGATGAGGGCTCTATTGCAGACCTTCGTGATGGTAGTTTCATTGGTCACTGTAGACAAGGATAGTGGGCGTAATCGAACACACGCGCTATAGACCTATATGCATACTTTATTTTTTACCTCTCCCCTACCATAGCCCTCGCAGAATGCAATCTGACGACCACTCCTCCTCCTATAAGGGGGTGATGCTGCACCCTGATCAATGAGTACGATTTACCACCTCAATCCGGCGTCTAAAATAGTTATTACGCACGTAGTATACTGTACAGTATGCAGCGTTTTCTTAGAATTTTATTTGTCCAACAAAGAATTGCATTGAAGGGTTGTAAAAAAATTATTTTGAAATACTGCGCTAATATTATTATTTATTTATTTCTTCAATTCACTGAAGCGTAGATCACAACATGAGTTTCTATACCCATCTTGGTACTAGGCACTAAAATTACAGAAATAAATATTTTATTTTGTTTTGTATGTTGATGAGAGTATTTCGGTCAGACAGACATTTTTGTTATCGTTGTCGCTTGTTTCGACTAGGCGAATTATTTTACCCCATTATCATTAGAAAGTTTGTTATTTGAAATATTTTATTTTTTATTTAATTAACCATTGAAACAGGTGTTTGCTGCTTCCGCCAAATTTGTTTCACACTAGCAAATCTATTTTTTTAGTTAAACCACTATTTTTGTAGAACATTTTGTATCAATATTTAAAAAAAGGCCAAAAGGGCAGCGGAATACATTGTAATAGTGGTATCCGCAAATGTGGGTTCACTTTGTCGGGACCCTGGGCTCGTGCCCCGCTCTTCCTTTTGAAACTGTCGTCGCCTCTTCTCCCCCTCCTAGAAAGACAGATTTCGTGATACAGGGGATGGGCAGGGGAGGGGAAAAGGTCAGAGTGTTTCTCACGGTTTTCGTTCCTCCAACGAAAGAGCAGGCGCAGGGCAGGGTGCATATATGAGGACGCATGATGGGAAAATAAACGCTTTCTGCAACAGCTGACCAGTCCGCGGTCTCCACAGTACCCGTACACGGCTGAACGCACGGCACGTGACCACCCACACGCTCCCATGAGATCGGATCAACCCGGCCCCTTTGCCGGGTACCACACGGGGTGACACCCCGGCGTCAGTCCGGCACGCTTTGCGATTTGTGGTGGACTTTGATTACCATTGCACTAAAAAATTAGAAATACGATATGTGATGAAAAGTGATTAAATGTGCTAAAAAATGTACCACCGAATACGAACATCATACTGAAAATTACACGACATGCGAATTTGCAAATAACCTGGATGTTTTTTTTTAATTCACTGAAGTGTAGAATTAAAACAGGAGTTACTGTACCCCTCTCTTGGTGCTTAGGCACATTGTGACGTGCGCAACAGTATCCCGTGATCGAATAATCGAGAGACTGCGCCGGGATTCGAATCCGTTACCGCCGAACCACATTCAGTCGCTAAATCAACGGTGCTAAGGCTAATTGTACTTACAATTTTAATTTTAAAATATTCAAAAAATAAAATAATTTGTGAATGATTTTTAAAAGTATTTAGTTTTTCAGAAAATGTCATGCTCAGAATCGTTGTGATATTTTGTAAAACTTGTTTGTATCGATAAAATATTGTAATGTCGAAGAACCAGCCATGAGATAAGCGATATCAGTTTGAAATAAGGCGCGATTGCAATGTCAGCGCTCCATTGGAGGGGATAATGATGTCAGACAAAACCAAGATAACTCCCCTCATGGAATGTTTTAATATCAAATATAAATATAAATAAAGAATTAGATTTAATTCTCTGTACAATGTAATTATCAAAGTTATATTGTGATATTTATAAAAATAAAGAATATAAATAAAACTGTATAATAATTATTTTAATGCCGGTACATGATATAGCACTGAACATCTGTACCCCTGCCAAATTGCAAATGTCTGCGCCCTCGTTCATGGTTTTGTTACTGCATATCTCGTAAATTGTCTGTTGTTTTTACTCAGAATTTATCATTTTCAGTGTATTTACGCGTCATTTACTAGGACATTAGTGCGCAAATATGAGGAAACTGAAATATCATGAGAAGAAGTTGTTGAAAAAAGTGGATTTTATATCATGGGAGGTCGACAACAATGTGCACGAAGCTAAGGTGATGCGTCGCTTCATGGTACAAAAGCGGGCTGATTTTGTCAAGTAAGTTAATGTGGCCATTTCATTTCCAAGTCGTTTCTTTACATCAGAAAGGTGATGGACGGCTTTGAACATCTATGTTTGGGATGCCCATGTCTTCACGGAAACCGGGTTTTAGAGGTCTTAGGCTTCGATACTCCTGATGCGCAACACGTGGTGTGAGTTCGATGCGCCTGACGCGCAACACGTGACGTGAGGCCTAGGGTCCACGAATTCCAGTTAAAAGTACATGTATTCTCATTAGGCTACAGTGACTGGCGTCTTGACACACCTGCCGTAGGCTGTATGCAACTGAATCTAGGCTACATTAGACGGATACTTTTAATGTGCCTCTCACATAGTGCCTAAGCACTGAGAGGGGTACAGAATCTTCCTGTTGTGTCCGTACTTCAGTGAATTAAAAAAAAGTATAGGCGACCACAGCTGTGTGTTTACTTAATTCATCATGTGCCTCTCACATAGGGCCTAAGCTCTGAGAGGGGTACAGAATCTTCCTGTTGTGATCCGTCACTTCAGTGAATTAAAAAAAAAAAAATCATTATATTTTTGATTATCACAACCGACAATGTATGTCGACCTGGGGGGAAGGGGGCTTATTGTGCATATCAAGGATTGGATTTGCTTGGCTTCTGTCACTAGTTTTGTGGAAATGTCCTATGGAATAGGCACATGCTTTCAAGTTAACATTACAGCTATATCAATCAATGTTCCGTTACAGATACAAGAAGTTGGCAGCAAATATTCGAAATTTGGCCAATTCCATCAAGGAATTGGAACTCACTGACCCCTTTCGTACCGAGGCCTCTGCACAGCTTCTGGACAAATTGTAAGTTAAGTTTACAAAATTGAAAGTTATATTTTTATTTACTGTACGACTCGTAGCACAGTTGGTCTAGCGACGGACTGTGGTTCGGTGATCCCGGGTTCGATTCCCGGCGCGGGGACTCGATTATTCGATCCCGGGGTACTAGTGAAAATGTGCCTATCACAGGCTCACATAGCGCTGACATAGAACTAATTCACTTTCAAGTCATGTGCATGTAGCAATACCTTCAGACGGGGCGACGTTGACAATTTTTTGCACCCGAACATCATTACTCCCTCTCGAGGTTGAGTAATTACAGAACCGTGTGTCTCCGTAATTTAACCACAAGCCTTGAGGTCGATAAAAAATTCCGGGAACACAAGCCAAAATAATTCAAACGATGAAGCTTTGTCACGAGCTTTTATTTCATGAAGTGTCTCAATTAAAATGTTAATTCCAAAGCGAGCATTTTATTAATTTTAAATTAAAAAAAGTAAAAGTAAGCAAAAACTTGAAAATTCGCATATTATCAACACCGTAAGATGCACGAATGGCTTTCTCCCCCGTAAAATTAAAGGGCGATATTTTCTGGATATTATTCAGTTTGTTTGGTTGTGAGACCATAAGAATACTTTAAATTGTGGATAGTCGAATATCTATCATTAATGATTGGTTCCAATTAGTCTACAGTGGCCAAGACGTCCTTTAAAATTTAAATATTGAAATTGAAACTTGAGAATTTTTGTTACTGAGCTCAAACATTACTCTTGCGAAAAATGTCACAGAAAAGTGTTTATTAAATTGTTGTATTTGTTTGCCTGACTTGCGGTTGTAGTTCAAGAAAAAAAAAGCGTGGAGTTCTGTTTTTATGGTTACATCTAAAATAACATGAAAGGATGACAAATCTTTGTATTTCGTGAGGCCGAACGTTTTTCATTTTGGGTATCATGCATACGGTTTACATTTGCAAACGACGGACATACTTTCTCAAGAATCAATATGAAAATGACAAATCTAGCCATCCTTTCATATTGCAACTCCTTTTAGGGTTGCCTTTTTTCTTGCTTCTGCGTCGTTTCTCAGCTAAACTTGGGCTATCCGACGACTAAACGGTGGCGCCATAAGGAATTTATCACACAACGTACCGCCCATCTCTCTCACACGAAGCATTTTAGGGTCTAAGAGAAAGTGCAGCACATGCACCACAGCTGTGATCTCGGAAATAAAGTCATTCCTAATTTGCAGTACCACCTTGCACCCATGACACTTTTATTGGAATGCTTAATACGCCCCATTGCCATGTAGAAAAGAGATTTTATTTCCTGGCAATATGATTCGTTAGCCATAAAATAGTTTTAGTATTTTGATAAATATTTTTTTAAAACAAATGTGCATATTAACTCCTGACACTTAAAAAAACGGACATTGTTAGCGAAATGTGTTGCCCGATTTAGATTTGAAAAATAAAAACCATTCTAATGTAAGTATGTTGTCTTTTGCAGTGCTGGCGTGCTGTGAAACATTGCTAATTTGACCATGGTAGACATTAAAAAAAAATCGAATCAAGAGACCACCTTTATTGGGCTTGCCAGAATTCCTGCATTTCAAACCCAGCATCGCATTAATCTAAAGTCAAATGCAAGAGAAGAGATTTACGATTAAGCGCATATTCCCACCTCATCCAAGAAATTATTTCGTCAATTCTATTTATTTTGATCGCAGGATCTGGACAGGGGGTGGGGCCACTCCGGTTCCGGTGATCTCACCTGTGTGTACAGAGAGTAGACGTATGTATACAGGCTCAAAAAACGAGTGAACACTTTCCTTCACTGGCGGGTCCGTGGGTCACGCGCCCTATGTCCAGTGACTGACGTCTCTCTCTCCCCGTTTTACTCAGAACGCGGGCCTATGTCCGAAGATGGAGAGACCCTGTCTGGACTCCCCCCAAACCCCCTTCATATCCCCTTCGTATGCGTCCCACCTCGACCGTCGTCAAAAGATCGCCATGTGCGTTCAATTGAGAGTTCATCAGCGGCAACAGCATGCGTGGCTAGAGGAACACAGGGCACACACATTACATGCTGTATTCGGGACGGGGCACACGGCAGCAGCAGCGAGCGGCAGGAGCCAGCGCGGTCGCGCCCCGCCACTCAACCGAGCGAGGTCAGCGCGGGGTCAGGCACCATGTGTGAGTGAGTGCAAGGCGGCGGGTTTACCCCCGGACGACGACGTCGTGAAGTGTGGGAAATTGAAACTCGCGCGCCCGGGACGGTCCCGTTACTCCCGAACATTGCCAGAGTTGGGTTGGGGAGGGAGGGGGCTCTCATTCGCTGCTGCCGGTGCTGTTGCCCAGATGTCGACTCATTTGGTGGTTCCAGTTGCCGCCGCTGGTGGCGCTTTCCAGTTGCCAGGTTGACAATTTTGCCTGTTTAGAGTATTTGGGGGGGGGGGGGATTTTTCACGTTGAACAGTTTCGATCTTTTGACTGAGCTTTTTGGCTCAAAAATAGAGCGTATATAGCACAGCGTAAGAAGAAGAAAATTGCGTAACATTATAAAAATGACATTTTACTAAAAAAAAAAAATAAAGCATGATGCTTCGCTTTTTTCAAAATTAAATTCAAATTGTTAACGTAAACATTTTGTTAACGTGACTGCTAACGTAGACATTTAGCAAGTTTTTGTAATTTAATTTTTCCCCGGATTTACTTTTTAATTAATTTGTCAGTCTCTTCTCTAGTATTTTCACCATAAATCGTTTTGCAGACTGATGCCAAAAATGGAATGATCGATCATTGAGAGAAACTGATTGTTCGTGACGGGGAGACCGCTGCTGTCCGCCATCGTCCCTATTTTGCATCCGAGTTAGCACCTCAATTCCCGTAGTTTCCAACACGATTTCGATCACTATGTAAAGTGGAACACTCAGCGACCGCCTTGACACATTGGGCTGCTAATGGATGCACGCAATGGGGGCTTTCAGACATGTCACTTTCTGCCTTGCAGTGTTGATGATTGCCGGGTGTCGAAATTTCAGTTTTGTGTTTATGGGAGAAAAATATGCTATTGCTTGTGCATTCGATTGTCATCCCCATCTCCCCCATTGCCACGAAAGAACGCGTTATCTAACATTTTACACTAAACCTTACTTTCGTTCGGTTCGGGACTGCCCATCGATCATTTTTGAAGGAAGAAATGTCAAAACGCTTTATGTGGCTAGGTTTTTGATGTCCATTAGCCTTGTCGTGTTCCCTCCGCGGTGCGATGGGTTGATTGCTTACACTCGCTTTACTCTCACCATTACTGGACTCAATTTGAAGATTAAACTAGGGCTCTTACAGTTTTTATTTTAAAATAAAGGTCAACGAAACTGTATTCATTTGAAAAAGTTAATCGCAGAGCAAAATCTCTTGCTATAATTAATTATTATTTCCGGATTTTGTCGGGTAATACACAGGACGACGGTAGGTAGACTCACGGATGATCTGGCTAAGTCGATGAGATTATGCTTAGTTTTCCCGTGCCAACTTGAAGAAACAGATAATCATATTTTTTCATGGTTTCATATAATCATGTTTAGTTTAGATAATCATAGATAGCGTGTGGACGATGCACCAGATTGACCAGACGAATTATTCGATTAATTGCTGATGTGGACTCCTGTGCCTGATAGGGGCGAATGGTCTGTCTTAGACATTCGAACCTGAAATATGAAGATGATTATCCAGTTCTGGACAGTGATTGAGTTTCACTTTTATTTAGCGCGTCTTAATTAAGGGTGTGTCCATTAACTGGACGAATTGAACGGGGACTGCGTCTATAATTCAACTGTCTTTAATTGTGTGTCGCGACGTCTACGCTCTGGAAACTTAATATCTGTGCAATGAATATGCATACGATGCATCAGCGGGCAGATCACTTTCAACTCGATCTAATTTTTATGACTACATTAATTCCTTGTGCGAATAAACCGCGCGCAACATAATATAAATACGCCTTTGGTATTCTGACAGGCCGATGGACACATCACACGGGTTTCGTGTATGTAAACTATCGTCAACCACCCGTTGGACCACCCTTTTTGCGATATGCATGGTAAATGTGAGTCGTGTGTGTGTGTGTGTGTGTGTACGCGCAGATTGTGGACCAGCGCCATTTTTTGTTTATATGAACACGAATGCGCGAAATGCGATCCGCGTGAGTCCGACTTAGTGAATACGACTTTTGATTTTTTTAAGCAGATAAAAAATCTCATCATCTGTACACTGTACTTGCCACTGACGTCATTGGATTACTCACTTTTTAAGTTAAGGACTCGTTTTGGCTTCTCTCTAGGAGCTTGTCTTTTCGAATTTGAATGAGTAATTCGTGATGCTTATGGACGTGCATTGTAAATAAAATTACTTACACAAAGTTTTACTGTTTTTCGGTAATACTCCTCACATGGTTTTCATTTTTGAAAAGAAAAAATGTAATTTAAAAGAAATAGGGGTTAAAATATAAGGTAAAATAATAAGCCAAATGAACAATCCTTCACCGGATCGAAACCACATATCAATAATCAGTAGTTTTAAAAACGCTCCATCCGCGTGTAGACCAACTCAAAGTACAACACTGGGACACCTTACTCGTATTTGCTGTTTTTTAAAAACTAGTTTTCGTCATTCAGCTCAGTAGACACTTGACAGCTGAGTGCAGTACACCTTGCGTGCCTCCTGGACCCAATCAATACCCCTATTCACCGCGGTAGAGCCACATGGGATCGAAAACCGCGACACATTTATGCGAAAAAGTCGACAGATTTGTTGATATTGTTATTGTGGTGGCCTTGTTTGGTAGGGTAGCCCTGCTGTGTTGCCAACCGAGCCAGCCAAGTGTTTTATGAATAATCAAAATGACTCGTTCGTGATTGACTGCGAATAATGCATGATCGCCTTTACAATCGCTATTGTAATCGAGACAGTTTGTCTTCCTACTGGTTGAGTTGTTTAAAATATATTTCAATTTCAAGACGAAGGAACCGTATCTCTTAGGATATAAATGGGAGTTATCAAATATTTATTAATGCCACCTGCCTGCCGTCATTGGTATACCAGGTAATCTCATATCTCTGTGATCATATTTCGGTTTATTCACAGGCCATACGGACGGTTGATCTTTTCAATTCCTATTCTAGTCTGATTATGATGTACGTTTATTTACCCTACTTACAGGTTGGTATTTACAGACTCACATATGTATTCGCGCTTTCCAAAATCGCTGGTTGGCGAAGTTTAAATTTTCAGCGTTACCTCGTCTGTGACGAATACCTGTGGCAGGTGATTTTAGTTATCGCCGTTTGAAGGATCTTCACCAAACGCCAGCTGATTGGCAGAAAGTTTCACTTGGAGGCCACTGGACGACACAGATTTGGAGCAAACAGCCAATAGCGAAATCCATATAATTTTCTCGATATTGCCCAATTTGAAAATATGTATTTTGTGTAGCATAATGCAGAATGCAACAGAAAGGAAAACGACAATCGACTTTGTGGGTCGATGGTCACGGGTTCGAATCCCGACGCGGGCTCTTGTAGATTCATCTATTCGTGTTTTTAATAAAATTCAAGCTAGAATTGCAGCCGCCCATATATGAATAGCTCATATTACGGCCCTATATCACTCCATCTACTTTCTTAATGTGACGTCACCCGGTCAGGGGCGTGGCCTTCCGCTTTTGGTCGGTCTCTCGGCATAACCTTTTTGGCATTTTTGATTTTAGTCGTTTGCATTTAACAGGTGTAGTTTCCGTGACCCTGCCGCGTGTACGACTGGCCCCGGCACGTCAGACTTGTCATAATCAGATTCGGTCGCCGTGTCTGGTCCTCGTTTGGCATTGACACAATTCTACCCTCGATATTGGCCGGTGCCGTACATGTATCGCGGGACGACTCCGTTGGCGTTGTTGCATGAGTCCGCTGAAAGATTACATTTCGAGTATCGTACAGGATATTCTGAAGTGCCATTGCACTACATGAGATTTCTCCCCTCTCGGTACTGCAACAGTTCGGTTCACCAGTACCGGTACCCCGCGATCGAATATTGGAACCTGCTCCGGGAATCGAACCCGTGACCGTCGTACCACCCTCCAACTAGACTAGGGCAACCTGTCGTACATTGTATAGAGAAACATGCATTAATTTTGTTGCGATTTCTTGGAAAGTTAATCAGCTAAAAGCACTACGCCACGAGTTCCCCTCTTAAATTTATCGAATACATTCGAAAACTCACTTTGGGTCTTCCTATATTTTTTTATGTATGGGTATTGTGAACTGCTACTAAAGCCAATTGGAAACCATGTTCTAGAACGTCTCCACTGTAATGTATGCATTTTTCGCGATAATTAAAATCAGTGAATTAAATTCAAAAATTTCAAAAATGCTCAAACGACAATTTTTTAATTTAAACTTTAACTCGCATAGTGCCTAAGCACCAAGAGGGGTACATTGATGGGAAATAATAATTTTAAAAAAACTGTTCGGAAAAGGGAAACCAAGCAAGCTCAAATTAATTTTTGCCCTCTTTGAATCAGCTCTGCCCGTGGCCGACGTCCAGATGTGATAAACACCTTGCCCAACCATTTGTGGTGTCCCCTATTCGCGAACGAGACGAGTTCTCGCGACTAAAAAGGTTGAAAAGGCGTGTCAACTACTGGACGTCAAACGCAGACAGACCCGACAGACTTCAACGCGACAGGGCGGCAATTTTTTTATCCTCCTGAGACCCATGGAACCCTTGAAAAGCGAGCTCTCTGTCAGTGTTGGATACCAGATTTACTGTCTTTCATTTTGGGGGACATGTTGTAGTAAAAAAAATAGAATAAAATCCTAAAAGCAATGGTTTGCTCGGATAATTACTACACTACAGAACCCTAGGGACTTACCTAATGCTCGGATTACACGGAAATCGTCTAATCCGAAGTGTTCCGTGTAATGCAATGTTTTGTCATTCAATCGTTGAATTTTCAAAGCCGAGTGTTTGGATTTTTAAAATTTTAGAAAACATTTGATCGAACAACTCGTAATTCACTATTGAAAGTCAAAATACTGTCGATATTATTGATATTATTGCCCAATTCGTTTTTTATCGCTTCGCTCTTGAGCCATTTGTTAAGGACATCCACCAGAGTTTCCGCCATAAATGTTTAAGCAATTTAAATAAAATCTCATACAAACTGAAGATTGATGAGACTAATTTGAAATAGCCAATTCAATTTCCGAGTAATTGTCTACTTTTGCCTCAAAAACGGAACTTTTATTACCGTGTATTAGGTAGGTTTCTATGGATGAGATGCCCTCGAACAGCTCCAGGGCAAAAACCATTTAACAGCAGTCAATACCAGATTGGATTGGTTCTGTATTTTAGACAGTAAGATTGCACCACGACATAGGAGGATGAAACCCCGACCTGGCCGCAACTCAACGAGGACATTTTTGCGATTATATGAACACCACCAAAAACCGCACTTGTCGTCATGATCGGGGTTAATTTCAATGGCCAGATCCAGTGTTCATTATTCGACCACCTCCCCCTCTCGACCCCCGCCAAATAGAGGCGACATATCGTGAACGGTTCAAAAAATTTAAACACGAACAATGTCGGTGGAATGGAACCATTGGCAATGGCATCGTACTGGGGGAGGCAGAGGCCACTATTGAAACACACACAACTGTTGCTTTCGTCTCCGTCAATCGTTCATTATGTGGTGATACACAATGGAAAATCAATCAGAGGTATCAAATAGGCTGAACCCCCTCTTTGTACTCGTTGGGCCCTCCACGTCGAGGGGGTGAGGTGAATGATGAAAACGCCAGTTTCGATCCTCAAATCTCTTTTTAAGCTACTCAGTTCGTTGTGTTAGGTTGAAAGAACCTCAAAGAGCTACCCAGCTCAATTTAATCGAAACTCGTGGGGGCTTGTTTACGACGCGATCACACCTGACAGGACTTACATCACGATGGCATCCTAAATGACGTCACACTTTTCAGACTTTTTTGTAATGTAGTTGGGGAAATTGCATACCACACTTTGCTCCAATTGTCGCTGACCGTTAAAGACGCTTCACGAAATGCTGGTCAATTGTCGATTGATTCAATCGAAGTCCACCCCACTGTTTGGTACAAACAGTAATCGTTCAGTAACAGCAAACAGCGGCAGTTATTAGCACTTCTTCAACTTTTTCAACGTCAGTTTTGCTTAATTGATAACACAACGCTAGATAGTATAGCGACATAATCACTTTTGCAGCAGATATTCCGAGATTGATGTTTATTGTATCTCAAAACAGTTAACGAATCCCTACAGCAGAGGTGACATAGAAGGTCCTAATGACTAGAACATCATTTTGCACTTCACGTCAAATGTGAATTTTTCTATTGGTCTCGAGAATGAACAAAAAAAAAACTGATTTTAAAATTAATGTTTTCCCGAGCAATTGACCGTTTACACAATTGTATGTAGCACTCTGGTTGTCTTCGAGTGAAACTATTGACTCATGTATAGCATCCATAGCAGCCACAATTATTGGCCATGTGTAACAACGCCATCTAGTGGTCGATCAAAACTTGTATGTAATTTTTATTTTGTGCTCTCGCAATAATTCAAACACTTTGTGATCGTTCGCTTGACCTGATGGTCAAAATTCTGGGTCTATGTATTTGGAAGATGGAAGGAGGGAAATATCGGTCCATTTTTGTGTACTGTATTTTTATTGTTATTCTCGGATAGAGCTGCCGGAAAATACTCCGTATATGGCATGTGTTTTTTATTTCATTTCGTGGCAGCTCCCACTCAATTAGTACTTTTTATTTCGACACGGATGGATTGAAGTGCGGCCTAAGTATATACCGGTGTGTGTTTATCCGATGTGTGAGTTTCCATTTGACGCAGACGAAGTTTCGATTCCCACTAATTTGCATGACCGAAAACAAAATATTTCTCGCGAACGTTGAGCTCAAGAAGGAGTTCACGGCATTCGACGATACGGCGATCCTTTATTGGTTTATGACGAGCGGGCCGGATTCAGGGACTTTTTGCCATTGAAATATTGAAAATCAGTTCTTATACTCGTTTTTATGCAACTGAGCCTTCCTTCAATATACAGGTACACATATTTTTATTTTAAATTATGCACAACACCCTTTTTCTCAATGCAACTTACACCTTAACTCAGGGGATCTAATACCCTGGGATGTACAGTATACACCATGTATATTTGGGTGCAGAAGAAGTAATATTCCCCTTCTAGAAACTGTACCGGTATTTAAAAAATATCGTCTAAACAGAATGGACAAAAAATAAATGTATGATTATTAAACGTTAGTGTTTGTCGCCGCACTTTTGCAGGAATGCGTTTTTTTTTGCAGAAATCAACCGTCAGAAAATATTAAATCTGAAATTGTTTCTTCTAAAGTTATTTGTAAAGTTCTAAAAACTAACGATTTCGTTATTTTAGGACAATCTTATTTCTAGAAACCTACGGGTAACTGTGGTCCAGTGTGTATGTGAAATTGGTGACCTCTTGGTTGCCCCGTGACCAGTCCGATCCCCTGCGGGCTGTGAGACAATCCCATCACTCAAACACACGCGCACCTATGTGTACACTGCACTGTCTATGCTTGTTTCCACGCTCCCCATTTTATTACCCGCGTATTGATACGCGGCCGACCGGGACCTTGTCTTCCCCCCCCCTCCCCCATCCGAGTCATTCCGGGAGAATCGACAAGATGCCAGCCGATTAAATATCTCCGGCGAGAAAACCTATTAACGAAGATATTGACCTCCACCGATCGATTGCCCGACAAGGAAAATATAAATAAAAACTGCTAACAAGATAGACTGTAGATGGGGGCGTTTGCATATTACGATCGTGGCCGTTGAAACCACTTCTTCCGGAAGAACAATAAGGGGAAGCACCCACGCATGTATTGGTGCGGGCGGACTTAAGATCACAAAGATTAGGTGCGCTACTCTCAGTATCTTTGCTTCCGATCATTTTCGAAAATATGGTTGGGGTGTGGCAACTCTTTGGCTTGAAATTTGTTTGAGCTGTTGCTAATTTAGTACGGCATGAACAAAAGCATAGATTTGAAGGTTATTACACCAGTAAAAAACATATTGAAATATAACTGAGCGTTTTCAGAAAAAGAGTTTTATTAGAAAAATCCTATCTGTTTGTTAGGTCCATTTACAATTTAATTTAAAAAAGGAAATTAGTAACATTTCAGATTCTACCTGAATGCATTTGCGACAGCAAAAAGAAAATGTGTTTAATGTTTTTTATTCTTTCTAAATTAGAGTATGGACTATCACAAACTATCAAGTTAGCAGATTTTACTGTATACATATTGATTAAAGGGTACTGTCTGGGACAATGCCTTTGCATTAAAGATAACAGAAGGATATTATGACGCTAACAATATATGTTGCTTTAATCAGTAGCCCATAAATTCGTTTTTCAAATTTTTTATCCCACGATTGAAAAACTAAAGCGTTTTTAGCCTGGTGACCTATAAGTATTGTATTTTTGAACCCCTCAGCATAACCTCCTGTTGCATTGGCTTTCCGTATGAACCGACCCGGGATTTCAGTGGGACCTGAGTTCTCCCCCCTCCCTGCTGTCACGTTTTTTAGGATCAGTTCACCCTGAACCACCTTTTTATCTATATTTTTTTATAAACTGACTTGGGTGTAGGGGGTAAGTGACGCTGTAGGGTGAAGCTGAATTTGTAAACCTCTAGCTTGTTGTACCGGTGCAGGGTGATGCTGAATTTGTGTCCCGACAAGTGGAAGCGTTTCTGAATAGATGAGTATAGGTGTCGCTATTGCATTGTTATTGTGCCCGCTGTTACTGTATCTTTTTTAATGGTCGCTTCTATATTTTATATAGGAGGCCATCCGCGTTTGCCTCGCCTTAAAAACCTGCCCAAAAATATATAGCCCAGTCATTGTTGTTCAACCCCTTCATCGGAGACCCGTTGCTCATATATCGCTCACATGAAACTAGTTTTTATGTGTGAGTTGTGTACCTTGTAGCGTGTGGGATGGCCGGACTTGTTGCACATCGGAATATTATTTTATAAAAATGTTTGGTGCGTTTGCGTGTGGGTATGACATGATGATTGAATGGGCCGCTATCATTATTTAAATTGCAAATAAGATCCACTTTTATAAGATGCATGGGGACAAACAAGCAACATTCATAGGAGAGCCCAATTTGGTGAAAGTTTTAGTCGATTTCTTATAAATAAATGCTGACGTGCGAAGGATTCTTTTACCCTGAAAGTCTTTTTTGACTGCTTTTCTTTATACTGTCAGCTCTTTATTTCAAGATAGCGACGCCGATCTCGAAAGCAAAATTTGCCTGTTGCATCATGAAACCTGAACTGGCACAAATTCTGGCGTTGACGTAAAAAAGAGAGAAATAATTCCAGAAACAAATTATTCTAAAATTAAAAATTGTGCCAAAAACAGTGCCATGTGACAACACTTGTTTTTTTCTTTTTAAGCCGCAAATTCATCAACAACAAAACATTTTCAAGCAACAATTCATCAACTACTTTTTGTCAACGCCGCGTCACATTGCAACGTGTGCTCTGCATAAATAACCATCTAACGTTGCGAAATTGAACTATTTTGACTGTTGTGACTTCGTGATGCCGCAGAAATAACTTGTGTTCGCAAAAAAACTCACTTATTTGCGTATCCTGAATGTAAAGTATAATTCTGCTTTGGAAATGCGAATTTTGGTTTCTCGGTGAACACAAATTTATCAACTTGTTGAAAATTCCAAAGAGGAAAAAAAGGTTTGGAGTACAGGAGTCATTTTTTGATAGTCGCTTCTGCGAAATCACCTTATTTTTTGTCTTCTTGGCCAAATAGTTCGTTGGCTCAGACTTATGTGGTTCGAGTGAGATCACTGAGATGGGAGAAACTTGTGAGAAGACGTTCGTTGTCAGTTGACGCCTAAACATGCAGCACTCCTCGATATTATCGATTATGACTTATTCGTTACAGCGATAACCTCGTTGAGGAAACCCCTGTTCCCTAAAAGCAGGGATTTTGCAGAAAAAGAATGTAAAAACGAGATCGGTTTAGGTAACAGCAGTGAGTTAACCGAGAATAACAATGCAGTTTTGGAACCGCCCCTCTTCCCCACATCTCATCCCCTCAATTTCATCCCTCTCTTTTTCATTCTGTATCATATCGCAGCCACCCACTTGTTGTATCCCAGGTTTCTTTTTTGTATCCCCCTCCCCTGAACTGTGGTGCTCGTAACACGTAGGAAAGATTTTAGGGATTTTATTAGTGGGGTATATACACTGAGTTGTCCCTCGTAACCGACTCCTTTTATGCCCTAGCCCACCAAATCTCCATGCCTGTATAACTGCCGCGTGTCGCAAGGATACGTTGAGGGGGACTAAGTATTGAATAGAAGTAGGCAAAAACCTGTTGAGGAAATTGTTTTGCTATAAAAAATTCAAGGTGACGAGGCTGTGACAAACCCATTTTTATTGAGGGGTTAAAATAAAGTTTGAGGAGTTCGAAATTTTAAACTACTATTTGCGCTTGAAATACGTTTCAATTCGCGGACACATCAAATGTAACCTTTTCATCCATCTTGCCGAATTGTACAAACCCCTGGTCGTAGCCTCAACGGTTCCGAGTTCGATTCCCAATGCAGGCTCTCGATTTTACGATTCCGGGGTACTGGTGAAAATGCGCTTTTCTCATTGTGCTGCAACACCTTGAGGGATACTTAGTATATCTATAGTAATATAGAATGAAACTAATAAAAACTAATAATAAACATGAAAAGTATACTTGTGTTAATGCACCCCTCGCATAGTGCCTAAGCATCATGAGGTGATACGTAACGCCTGTAGTGCGGTTGATTACAGTTGATTAAAAAACAAAAGAAACAAAAAATGCTATTTCGAAAAATTAGTTTCATAGTTTTGTTTTATTTTTAGTTCTTATATATTAAATTTATTAACGGGAAGTGTTTAAAAAACATTATATACGAGTACAGAGTATAAATAAGAAAGCCTGATGTGATAGGGTTTGCGCACGCACGCCTTGTTATCGGAATATTGGTACCTGCTTAGAAAGTCATACAATATTGTTCAGGGGGTTCTGATCAATTCTCTATCAACTACCCATTTTCCAGACAACTTCAGAATGCTCGTTTAAGAATCGGGATAAATTCAATTCATAATTGATGAAGTTAATAATTGATCAACGTACGTTGCGTTAAAATAATCTGGCATCAGATGTGGCGAAATCCTTCAACGATTTATTTGGAAGAAGGTTTCCCAGCGTTTATGGCCTAACAAGTGGGCAATTTTCTTAGATTAGGTTTCGTCCGTCTCTAGTTTGGGATCTAACAGGTATCCCGTCCGTCTCTCTACTGGTGAATCCAGTAAGCAGAATAGATTCCTGTATTGGTTTTCGCTTCTTAGCATCTACCCAACCATTACTACCGCGCTCTCCTGAGTAAACTTTATTCGCTAGTCCCCTGTTGACATTTTTTTTATCTAGGCGGGGCGCTGTCATACGTGATTCACTGTCAATGTTAGCAGTGTGCAGGAGTTTTAAAGATTTCCCCTAATGTGACTCCCTATTGTGCGGGGGAGCTTCTGTAGATGTTTTTTTTGTATAAAAATAGGAAAACGGTGTCTTTTTGCTCGCCACCGTTTTGTGTTTTTATTACAATCAGATAGTGTGAGGTGCAAAGATTTTTTTTTTGGTATTTGGTGGATTTTGAACCTAGTTTAAGGCCGTGGGAAGGATAGTGGGGACAATATCATCACCATTTAATTCGCTCCAACATAGAGGTGCAATATCTCCGCGCAAACTTGAAATATCGGTACAGGTTTAGCCTCGTTGTAAATTATCACCAACAATTTTGAATAAACTCTGGAAAAAAATATGAGCTGTTCTTTTTCGGTTTGACCCGAAAGTATCAGAAATATGTATTACCAAGAATTTTCACGATCCACACTTATTTAAATTTACTATTGATGAAACGTATACATGTTTCGCATTAGAAATAGTGAATTTGTTTGACCTAATATTCACTACTGTTTTACCATACGCACCATTTAGGCTGTGCAATAATTAATTCTCAGTTTTTGGGTAATACAGCTGTTTGTATGTGACGTTGTCTGTTATTATTGTGCCTTTGACATATCGAACCCTCAAAGATATATTTCAAGTAGAAATCAATGTTTCGATTTCTGTATAGTCTTAAATTGCCAGGCGGTGGATATTGTCCATCGACTCGGTCGGGTTTCCCTTTCGTTACATGCATTATTACAGCAAATGAACATCATGTATACCCCCTCAAACATTATATTCAATATTAGTGTCACTCATAATCGCCTACGGTCCATGCTCCGCCGAGCGGTCTCTGTGAGCTGGGTACAGTGTAGTGTGTATAATATCCCTTTCTGTCGATTCTCTCCCCCTTTCGATTGTGCGAACGAAATTTTGGCTATTGAATTCGGTAGTCGGTGTTCACCGGAGCTAAAATCATGTCGCGTTCATATATATTGCCCATTGTTGTTGGGGGAGTCCATTGTCCATAGTTTCCATTCTGCCCTTTTCTCTGCGATATGAATTTAATCACCGAAGATGATGACCTTAATACACTGTTGCCCGTGATCGCCCATTTGAGCTTTAGATTTGGAGGGTCTGTCGTGTTTATACTAGTAAGGTCAAGTGATATTTATGTGGATCTATTCGATCTAGCAATATTTATTTGGTTTATGGTGAGTAGAGTAATGCTTGGCAAATATACAGAGTACTAGGGAGTAAATATTTTTCTGACAGAACTGCAGTTATCTTGCTAATCCGCTCAAAAATAAAAACAACTCGTGACAGAAGTGCATGTATTTTAGTTATCGAATTATTCGGCGTATGAGATGCAGGCTGCGGATGCGGTATCCTCGCACGGCATCCGCAAATGTGCGGATAATGTGACGCTTTCATCCTGGTTGAAGGGATAAAAATAATTAAACGATGACCACACCAAAAATAAAGTGGCAACAGGCGCTGAGCTTTTTCATCAGGTGGCGCTTATTTCATCATCATTAGCCGTGTGATGGCATATAGCAATTGATGCTAGTGGTGCGTAGTCTGCCAAATCACAATTCACTATAAGCGCTGGAAACGCTTTCTGGGCGATGTCGACTTGTTAATCTATTGGTTTCGATTGTTTTCCTGTCATCATTCTATTTTTACTTGCAACGAACCAACTGATTCTCTGGAACACCACCAGAGGACGTTCGTGCACATCAACGGGACCGGTGTTGACTATTCGCCTATAAACTGTACAGGACAATACAGGTATATCGTAAAAAATTGTTTGTCGACGCTTTGGAGGGAAATATGTTTATGCAACCCCCTCCTCCTAACCACTTTGACCGTAAAGTATATATATATAGCCCACTTTTTCGACCTCGTTGGTGGCGTATAGGAAAATCGTTTAACATAACGCTTGGGATATTAAATTGGAGTAATGTGTAATGTTTCTGGTCGCCTTGAACGATGCAGACTACTTGGAAACTGACCAATTTTTTCTCGCGCTCCGAAAATATGTCTCTGCATGGGGTACACTTATGACTTGCATGAGCAACGCCGGTTGAGTGTACCACGAAATACCCGTGGCGGCTTAAATTTTTTTTTCTATATCTTTCCCTAAGCCAATTTTCACTGAAAATTTGAAGTTCTTCGAGCGGGGGTTGAGTCTTTACCTTTTAGTTATTCTCCCCCACGACTTTGGGACGATTGATGCACTTGACTTATGATCAATACAATACAAGACAAGTATAGCAATCTTCCCGAAGTCGTTTCAAAGGCTTTCTTTTCATTGAGCTCTCATTATCCGAATAAAACTGAATCAACCAACTACAATGTATAGACAATGTACACGACGTATATCTTCAGAGCATTCGCATTTCAGAGCATTGGATCGGCAGATAACGACGCCATCTTTTTCGAATTTATTTCTGACACTTAAAAAAAAATCAAGGAAGCAATCAATAAATTCGTAATTAATATACTTCATAGTTTTTCGAATAAATTGTTCTCAAAAGAAATCTTTTCGACTATCTCATCAGCAAAGAAAATAATACAGAGTAAATGTTTGTAATCACCACCCCGCATCTACATATATATGCATTCAATCGCCTAATTTCCACACGTCCAAGCTATAGCAATTTTTAATTTTGGCAATCTTCTATTTCGATTACAATTGTCGTACGCAATAAAACCTGAATAGTAAATTAAATTCGTCCGCCGCTCGATTATCTTCGAGATTCCTGACGTGAAAGCGGGTAAGAAATATTGCGCTGTTGGAGAATGTTGAGTTGCCCCTCCTGTAGTGTTTCTGCGGAACCTGGAGAATCCGTTTTCCATCATCCATCACGCTACCGTGACACCGGATGAGACCCTGCGAATTCGTTTAATACGTTATGTTGTCGAGGTCTGTCCGTCCACGCATTCACTCGCGATTGTAGCCGCAGCAGAACCCTCGCATCGAGTTTCATTCGCCGCGACTGTCCCGTTTTTTTTTTGTGAGTTTACTCCTTCATTGCACAGCATGTCTTCCACGATTGCTTTTTTCTCTGGTAGGTAGTTTTTTTAAATTTCTTTTCCGTGAAAATTATAATTAAAATTACATAATGAGAAAATCAGACGAGAAAAAGAACGCACTATTAAATTTACAATCTTAAAAACGAATTGCAAAGACGGTAGCATTTGCAGTCCTTTCTCCATAAAGTAGCAAGGATAACACCAAAGTATTTTGTAAATATGATAATGGACGTCGTAAAAACAATAAGAGGATGCTTGCTCAAAGAGGCTGAGGGTTATGCAGCATCAGAAAAAAAAATGCTGAAATTCTCAATCAGTAATTCAAAGGGGGTTTCACATCTGGATCACAGGAAAGAATTCTGTTACTCAAGATTTTCCCAGGGATATGGGGAAATTTTTTGTTAGTGATGCTGGAATAATAGCCGAGCTAAAAGGACTTACCCAAAAAAATCACAGGGACCAGACGAAGTATCATCACTGTCCCAGCTTTGCATATTGGATATACGTAAACGTATGGATGTGACACGAAATTGCACTTCTGGTGGGTCCCCAGCCAAAATTAAACAATTAGTAGCACTCTGAGTTTGAGATGTTCTCAATCCGGCAAATGTTGAAATCAAGTTTCGCCTATAATAGTAGTTTTATCTACGTTGTATTGGTGGCAGGAGACATTTCCTCAAGAATGAGTTCGTTCGTAGTACAAGTAAACAAAAAACAATTGTCCACATTTCTATTTTGCCGTTTTATTTTGCGACCGAATCAAATACAGAAATATAATTCACATTCTGATTTTTTAAAGGAATCGCAATGTCCATCTCGGGAAGTGCGACCACCATGCGATCCCATGTTCCCTATTAGGATTTTTTCACTATTCTGCCTCCCTAACTGAGTGACAAAAATATTCATAAAAATTACTAGGTTTATTGCGTTTGCTTGAGAGATAAGTGGAGACGACCCGTTGCTTAAAAAAAAGGATTGAACTGCAACCCTCAACCAAATTCTAGAAAACCCCTTTCGCTCAGGGGATATGCAAACAGTTCCTTCTCTGTAGCAGACTCGGCAGGGGGCGCTCCCGTTCATGGCGATGAAGGCGATAATAGTTTTTAATGGATTCCGATTGAATAGATGATCTGACAGATTTATGAACGATGGGGCGGACGGACTGGACTAAAAAATGAAGCGCTTTGTGCTCGATCGAAACTGCTGGCGTACGGTTGAGTACCTTCCTGAGACCTAACCCGAAACGAACGTGATATTTTGAATTCTTTCAACTGCATTTTGCACAAATTGCGTGACTGGATATTGTTGAGAGCTCGTCTTACAAGGACTCACACATCTGGGCAAGAGGTTTCAGGAGGATTTAGTACTTTAGGGCCTAGAGGCCAGTGTTGTGTGCAACTGCTGTTCTGTACAATGATCTAGACAACGCGAGGAGGACCCTACACATGTCAATTGAGTTGATGCTGGCGCTTCACTCGTTGCGTATTTCACTGTTGTTCGTAACGATGCTGCTTGTGACCGAAGGGTTATCTTCGGCTTGTTCATGAAAAATCTATCCTCTAGACTGAATAGTTGGTTGGTCCCTGTCGATTGGTCCACATCAGGGAGAAACGAAGGACTTTATTTTACTTTATCAAAGCTTCATGAAAGTAAATTTCGGAAAGGCAAATATACAGTATGCGCGTATTATATGTTTTTATGTATGTTACCTCCTCTAACCCCTGCATAGCATAGACCCCTGCAAAATTTCGATTTTTAAAAAGATTCCGGATGGAAGAATTTAAAAATAATTTTTCTTAAAATTTTCATACAGTGAGGTCGAACAAAATTGTCACCAAAAATATTATATTTATTTGTAAATTGGTGTCAATATTTTTGGACAACCCTGAAAATGATCGTTTTGCGCACTTTGCATTCAGCACATTAATTCAACATGATACATTTGTGTAATCCTTATGTGCTTTGCAAGCACCGTTAGAACCAGCGAATCTTCTAGTTTAATCACATGTGAATTTAAAAAAAATTATGTTTAAAATGAATTGTTATTGTGATCGAGTTTTATATCCACGACGAGAAAAACTATTTGTTGCTGTTGGCAAAACGTACTCTTGTTACAGTTGTTTTTAGCTATTAAAATGAATAACATTTTATATGTATATTTTACTTTTCTTGCAGGTATCATATGGGACTCATTGGAACCAAATCCAGCCTCCAATTATGCAGTAAAGTTTCCGCAGAATCATTTTGTCGGTAAGCAGGAAAATATCGTCAACCGACCTGTATATATGGATAACGTTATTCTTTGTTTTCGGAACTCTATGGCTTTTCATGTTTCTTATTTTAAATCGCCTCATCATCGAACGGGATGAAATGCGTATTTGCTGTTCCTGTTCACCTTGAGTGTTTTTTTGAGTTAGACAACTTGTGGGTACATATTGTAACTTATTTTCTCTTTATTTTTTGTATATTTTTTTCAGGAGAAGGCTGCCAGTTCTAGTAACGAAAAGCAATATGACTCAGACCATCAAAATGGCCACTCAACTGGTGGAACAGGGGCACGTTCGAGTCGGACCGAAAATTGTCATGGATCCAGCTTGCCTGATTACACGGTACGTTCGCTCGAGTCGGTGGTGTTAGACCTTTAGATTCAGTAAAATTATATGTTCGTCACAGGCCGTTGCGCTGATAAACTACCATAAAATATTGTTATCCGATTCCCTAAGACTGCATCCTGAACTCGCGAAAAGTTCTATATTGCCGCCCTCGACATTTGAAAGCGCCACCAGCGGCGACAATTGCCACCAAATGTATGCCACGCAAAATATTGGTGCGAACCGCCCATAGTGATCCGTCACTTGCACCATTTATTGACAATCACTATTTTGTCGGCGTTGAATTTTTTTTATCGTACACCAATTTCTGACCAAAATATATGCGCGGGTGGAGCTCGCTTCACACTTGATTCATTCCCGGTGTGTCGTGTCGGGCGGCACGACATGAGGGGGGACCCCCACCTGTCCTATGGCACACCCCTCGGCCATATTTCACCCAGCATGGCCGACTTATTGGTCACGCTAAATGGAATATCGTATTGTAAATATGGTATGAGAGTTGTAGATAGTGGTGTCATGTGTCCGTTCAAAAGCTCGTTTGCGTATTTACAAGTATGTATTAGTGTGTGTGTGTGTGCTTTGCGGGATTTTCCAATATTTTTTGGCGCACACGCAACACTCTTTAAGGTTGTGCCTCGCCAGGAGGTCCGACAATATTTTTCGGGGTGTGACTGGCGACGCTGCGGAGCCCTTATCGGCCGCGGCTGGCCGACGGCACGCTTGCAAATTGATCGGTTGATGGGCGCCACAGGTTTCCCCTATGCAATGGAAAAAGGTCGCGCACCTGATGGTATGTTGCCTTTTTTAGAGGTGCTAGTGATGGCAATTAAAATAAATTGCAAAACGATTGACGTCAGACAGGTTTGATCTTTGCATTATACAGTAACAATCATTATCTACGGTTAACAATAATAAAAAAAATTAACCGTAGTGAATAGAACTATAAGATATATATACATTATATGCCCCTCTCGGTGCTTCAGCACTGTGCCCCTGGATCCAATAGACGAGTGCCCGCGCCCGGAATTTATAGTTTCCAGTTATTCTTGATAAAGTAATTGCCGAAATTTGCATTTTCTGAGTTTTTGTTGTTCCGGTTTTTGTTTGGGGATCCATCATTAATGCGCATTTATTTTACAATCTTATTTGACATTGTGCAACGGTTCTTAATCTTTTATGAGGTTGCAAACCACTCTTCTGAGGTCTCCTGTGAATTTTAACGGGAGTACATTCATTATTTTATCCACAAAAGCAAATTTCAAACAGATATGAAATTGAAGAAAGAAATTATTTCGATCAGGTTCTCGAACCTCCTGAAGCCTATCTGGGGATTCCAAATTGAAGAACCGCTGCTCTAAAGAGTCCGAAAACCGCACCAACACTGGTTATGATTTATAATGACTCGTAAAATATCACAAATGACATATTTCAAAATGCTTGCCCCGTGTACAGTATTTTTTATTGAGTGCTTCTTGCTCAAGCGCTTTGTCCATATCGCTACGCCGGTTACTCTGTCATATTTCATGTATGATAGATACGATTAGCGGACCGAAGTAATCAAAGATAATGGTTTTCTCTGCAGTGTTCGCCAATGGAATGTGGAGAGCGCGTACGGATCGGGCAGTGTCTCCAAATATGTGGGCGACCGTTATGCTGTCTGTATATATGTTTGTTATTCATATTATGCGGCAGAAAAATTATTGGTGGCCGTCACAAGAGGGAGAGCAGTTCGCAATTAGGCCAACTCGTACGGCTCAGACAGTTCTAAAGGTGCACTGGAATGGCGCAGTGCGGGGGTTATGCTGTAAACCTTGTTGCTGGAAATCGCTACAAATCTATTTCGGTTTCAGTATTAGAATCTGAAGCGATTTGAACCACGACCTTTTACAATATTACAATTTACATAATGTATACATTATATATACATACAATACATGATTTTTATATCATGAATACAATATACATACAACCCACAAGCAGCCCCCAAGAGAGGGGCCTCTTTAAATCGTAATCGACTGGGCAGTTTCTGAATCCACTCCATCAAAATGTGTTCACTTTTCCTAAATATTTTTTTGTTTGGCAAATTTTTACACTATCAATGCATTATACTATGCACGACTGCTTGTCGGTCCCAGGTTTCGGTTCCCGGCGCGGGCTCTCGATTATTTGATCCCGGGGTCCTAATGAAAATGTGATCATCATACATTATAGTGCTGTAGCACTAATCGCGTTTAGTGCCGTTATACTCTACAGTGAAGGACGCTAAAAAAAAAAGAAACATGTAATGTTCACATTTTACGCTGTTTTCAAAAGTGCGAATAAAATGAGGCAAAAATGTCTATCATTTGTTTTCTTGCCTTCTATATGAGCGGATTTTTTTTTAGATAAAAAGATCGGCGATTGAAAATTTGACGAATAACTAAATAATATAATGAAAATCTTGATAATCTTTCATTAGCAAATATCGTACTCATTTTAAAATGTGTTACTTGTTGCAATAAGGGTTTGGGAGAGCTGTCTAGAGAGACCATTGCCAATATGATGGTAATCTCCCGACATTTAGTGCGTTCAATTGCCCTCGTAAAAGCAAAAAAACACGAATGAAACCTGCTCTAATGTAACGGAGAAGTCTTTCGTGTTCGGTAAGCCGTATTGGCAGCCCGTAGGATCTTATACGCGTGGGAAACCCTTTCACCTCAGTTGGCCACTTGCTTTTATTATAGGTCGTCACAGGTTCGGCCTGTAATATTGGCGTTCAACCTTAATTTCAAAATAATAATAATAATAGATCAAAACGTTTTCAATTTATTCCCCCAAAAATTGGCAATTTGCTTGTTGCGAGTCGGGTGAGATTGATGATGTTCGAATGAAGAGAGGAAGCGCCCAGGGCAAAGATTGAGAACGGCGCCCCTTTTCTTAGTTTATTACCACGCTTATGCCATGGTTAACGGATGAATATTGAGGACGCCCACTTCATTTTATGATTAATACGGTTGACCATTGACACATGGCACGAAGAACTACGTTGAAAGATGGGAAATTGTTGAAAACCAAAAAATCTCTGGAACAGTAAAAAGGTATAAGTATTTGTAAGATCGCCTTGTTTTTTAACAAAATCCATTTTGAATTTTTGAATTACACCTGCTCCTATCGTGCAACAATAAAATAAAAACAATATGCGAGTGCCACGTTGATCAAACAAGCTTTACATGAACGGCTTTAAAATAACCCGACGGCGGTTGCCATTTAAATAACCCTTTTCGCCCTGGGCTGTTTCCCCTGTCGCCTATTTCGGAGAAGACACGGCGCATCATCGATAATTAGTATTCGCGGAATGTCGTTGGTTTTCATGGACCTATAACTCGTGTGCCCCACGCTGAGCAGGCCGTAAACTGCAGTTTAAGTTTCACTTTCGGCCACGCTCGACCTCTGGCCTCGCTTTCATGATTGCCTGCTTTTAGTATCGGTGAGAGACCTACTTTTTCGGAACGGTATCCTCAGCAGGATGGCCACCTAGGCATCCGTGTGCGTCAAATTGATGTTGTAAATTGGTGCGGATAGGTAATTTTTCATTTGAAAAAGTTGATTATTTTATAACCGACTTGATGAAAAACAAGAGCGTGTTAGACTCAGCGAGTTTGTTTATCGATTTTTTGAAAACCTGGCCAGATCAGAAAAGTTGAACCACTAAATACTCTGTACTATGAGATTTATTATACTCTATTTTTAATAAGTTAGTTATTGGTATGATAGACTACGTAATACAAAAATAAAAGAACTTATTTATTCACAAATGACAGATCCTGATAAAATTGTCACAATTTTATAACACGTGTGGAAATTTTTAAAACTGTTAAAAACGCTAGCATTGAATCTTTCTAACAATTGAGGTAGCCAAGAAGTTCATTAGAATAGTTTTCTTCCTTAAACTGACTCGTTACGAATGTGATCAATTTGCGGCTCGCAATTAATAAATAAAAATAATTAATCCTGGGTGGAAATGGCCGTTGATCTTGTTAAAATCATTTTTGGTCCGTAAGAGTGCATTATACAATTTACTCATGGAGTTCCTTTGAATCACTATGTTCCAACCTCGATGCACGTGACCCTAGCGACATGACCCGACTGACCCGCCGTCAGACGCTTCTCCATAAATTTTACGTACGATAAAGGTTCATGCAAACGAGGGTGAAATGACCGTGTGTAGGAGTGACGCGATCCGGAAAGACGAATATTTGAGGACGACGCGGCTCTACTTGGTATGCATGGTGGGACGCCACGCAACTCAACCACCCACCCCTCCGATCCCGTTCCATATATTCCCATCCCCACCCTCCGTGAGTAATTGGACGGCTCTTGACCCTTTGCCGCTTCTCGGGAACCAACCGATTTGGCACGGCCTGAAGCCGAAATGATCTCTCGCGTTAAACCTATATTTGCATTTGGCTGACCGAGTGAATGCAATTGTGGTCATGTTAATTTAACGCGTATCTCCAGTTCGGATTTGTAAAGAAGTGACCATGTCGC
>JAQGBY010001105.1:0-32664 GCA_034698785.1 Mycogona germanica
GGTCATCTTCTCGCGGTTAGCCTTGGGGTTGAGGGGAGCTTCGGTCAGCAGGACGGGGTGTTCCTCGGGGGCAACTCTGAGCTCGTTGTAGAAGGTGTGATGCCAGATCTTCTCCATATCATCCCAGTTGGTGACGATACCGTGCTCAATGGGGTACTTCAGAGTCAAGATACCACGCTTGCTCTGGGCCTCGTCTCCTACGTAGCTGTCCTTCTGTCCCATGCCCACCATGACTCCCTATTTAATTAATAAAAAAACAATTAAATGATTAAAATTCTTTAGACATTATAAATTATAGATTAAGGACAAGCTTGAAAAAGTAAATTTATATCAAAGTCGTACCTGATGTCGTGGTCGGCCGACGATAGAGGGAAAAACTGCACGGGGAGCGTCGTCCCCAGCGAATCCGGCCTTGCACATTCCTGAACCATTGTCCACAACCAAAGCGGCAACCTCGTCGTCACACATGATTTATTTCTAATAAAGTAGACAAGGGGAAAAAACGGGATATTAATTCTTTGTTCTACAAGGCACTTCAATCAACCAATCACGACCATGAGGTTCATCGATTGAGACATGTGCCGCAAACAGACCAATCATTTTTGTCTTTCTTAAAAAACGCATGGCAAAACACCGTCCAGGTAATCTCCGATAGTCAAATATGTCTGTCAAAATGTACACGTTACGAGAATTTGTCAAGAATAAATCCTTTGTGCTCCCCAACGAAAGGTGAATAATCTTTTGCTCCTCTCCCCCATGACGATGAGACCCGTTCCAAGTGTGTCGCTACATGTTTGTGTTTGAGAAGGATCATTTCTTCTGGCGGATCGCGTTCTCTCGACAACATCCCCTCGGCGGTTATGGACGACAACCAGTTAGCGTTGATCCCCACCCCCACCATCCACACCCATTTCCGACACTACTCCACCAACCACCCACTTCCATTTATCCACTAGTTCCCCGTCCCCCTCCCCCACGCCGCCTTTGCTTCTTGGTAAAACTTGATATATTCATGCCAACTGTCAAGAAATATGAACTCCAAACAGCAATCTGATCAACGTTAGTTCGTTTTTTCGATTGACTGATCCGATTGAATTGAAGATGCCCATATTTGGCACGGCAAGGCACAGTGCGCATGCAAACATTCTAGATACTCCGTCAAACGCTTTACGAATCTTCCATTTTTTTTTTTTTTGCGGCGTGCTGGCGCCAGTTCTCTAATCTTGATATTTCTCGCAACAAAACGCAATTATGCCTGCATTGATTATCTGTTAAAATAAAACATACGGGTGGGAAATAATTTTTCACGTTGAGCATTGTAATGGCAAGAACGTTGTTGCGTGCACCGAATTTATTTTCGACACTGCGATGTTACATGGACATCCGTTTCGCCTTTTATTTCAAGTGACCGCGTATCTTAGTAGATTGTAACGACACAAAATTCTATTTTGAGGCAATCTTACAGGAATGAGTAACAATCTCGCCTGACTGAACTAGTTAGCTAACTCCAAATAACCATTAAATATGTTTTGCCATTTCTTATAAAAAAAACTTCCCACAAGATTTCCTTCCAAACCAATGGTATATTTTTTGTAGCTGCAGTCGACTCCAAAACTCCGCCATAAATTTATCAGGTTTCAATAGTTTAGCCTTTGGCTCGCTTGGACGCTCACATGCTCGCCACGATACAGCTTTTTGCTTGGTCGTCGAACCTACTGCCGCCATCCCCCACTCCCGCCCCCTATTTCCCTCCGACGATGAAAAAGAGGGACCCGGCGAGAGCAGAGAAACTAGTGTTCCACGAACACAACATTCCTGACGGTTGCTGTTTGCTGCTCCCAACTTTCACCTCTTCAAATCTGAAAAACACGACTTTGAGCATTCCCGGCACAACCAAGAGCGGAACAACCACCCTTTTCTTACAACATCCCCCTTCCAAGAACGAAATTCGCCATCAACGCGCCCCTCTTCCAACCCTCCCCCCTCCCATTTCCTAAGCATCGACTATGAACGCACCAGGTGGAACTCTTGGTTGCGGGCACAACGACAATACCTTTGTGTCACGTCTCGCCTTCGCTTTTTATTGGGTCAGGCAGGGGTTATTGCACGATGAATGAGCGCCGGGTCTAGTGTTAGTTTCGGGTTGAATGATGCCAGCATCGGTCACGAAAGACGACATAAGACTGTAAAGGAAATCCCAGGACTATTGCCCCTTCCCATCAGTCATTAAAATTTTACATTACCCAAATGTTTTTTTATAACCCCGATGGTATTTTTGCGAGAATATGAAAATTACTCTATTCTACATCCATTTCTTTCGATTTAACCCCGATTGCCAAAACTGGATGAAGGACTTTTAACCACCAACGCTAAGTCTCACGAAGAATTAGAGCGACACTTTAACCCTTGCCCCGTGGCCGATTCCGAAACAATGGCATCGATTATCCCTCACTTATAATTGCAAATGGCTCGTTCCAAATTCAATGAACTTATTGTGAAAATGGCACACTGCCATTGGCGTTGGTTCTACAGGTGAATTTGAGCTGGGAAGCTAAAATTAATTTTTTTAGATAAAGACAAAAGGTTCCCACACAAGATCCCATATTTTCCCCCACACTTAGTGAACTGCACGAACACGAACGAGGCCGGCTGCTTCAATAGCTTCACTTTTGGACCCCCACCTGGACCCTCTCCCGCAAGGATCACTCCTCCCCCTCATCCCTTCTTCGCCACCCCCTACACAGCATCCGGCCAAACTGAGAGCGAAATACACTGGGTCCAGTCACGTCTCCTCCCAGAGAGAGAGGAACACCCCGAGTCACAAACCACACTCCGCCAAACTACATGCAATGAAATGGGCTGCCAGTCTCTGCACTAGCGCAGGGGCAGGCCGCATCCGCGCGCCAAACTATTTTTAGTCTCTCCCCCCGAAAAAAGAGAACTGGCAAAAGGGGGCGGGGCCGGCGCCAGATGACTATGCCCATACAAGGACTTCCTCCACACGCGCGCCCCGTTCTCGCTCGCTCGGTTGCTTGCTCCAAGACATCGCCGATGCCGACTTGGAAGTAAGAAAAGAGGTAAAGTGGGCTTTCATCTGCTGCTTCAAACCCCAATTTGAAAAATAATTCTGTTCCAAAACATTTTTAGCAGCTCACCAAATGAAGACGCGTTATTCCGGGATCAAAGTTTAACTTCTCGAACACTGAACAAATTTTGAAAAACAGAAGATTGAGCTGAACTTAAGATTCAGAAGAGTGGCGCCTACCCAAAAAAAGAGGGCGAGGCGTTGCTGGCCTGCTCAACGGAGCAAAACTGAGCAAACCGTAGGCAGAGAGTAGGAAAAGGGTTGAACGGGGGTGAAGGGAGTCACTTGTTGACCCACATAGCGACCACATTTTACTATTAATCTATATTATCGCATATGGTAATCCTCAACTTTTGAACGCGCCAAAGTGGTCCACGCCTGCCACCAGCAGCACGACCACTCAGCAGCGCCCGAGTGGCCAGACGTGGACAGTGCGACGACGACAAAGCCATGGTCCACCAGTTCAACCGGCAAAAGGACAAGGAGATACAGCAGACAAGAGCGCCGACAGCACAGAACGCGCGGATCGCCAGACAAGACCAAATTTAGAAGAAACTCATTTCTGAGCCAGCTTCAGTCCTCTTTCCCTCCCACCCTCCTTCCCTCACACCACCCCAATAGCAGATTCGATGCATGCGGAAAATATGGAACGCGCCTTCCAGAGAAGTTTACGTTCTCTCCAAGTCGCCCCATCCTCGGCAGCAGCGTACACTCTACTCTTATCCAGTTATCGGCCGAATATTTGCGCTCTCGGCGGAGTCAACTCACTCGCATTCTTCCGATTGCTCATAAATACCAGTTTCATCATTCGGGTTGCTCATGCTTGGCCACCACTGAACTAGCCATTCTCTGATTAAAACAAGTTACTCTTATGCGTTAGCGAGGACCATCAGTTTTAAAAAGGGGTTATCCTATCCTGGCGCAGTTAAAAAAGTCCATTAATTTGAATTCTGTTGGACGTATTCAGCAGATGAGCTTCAGATTCAATCAAGATTGAAGAATCAATGATTACTTTTAATTGCAGTTATATCTTAAAACAGCATCAAGAAATCTGACCAAACTTTTCACCAATAGCTCAATGATTAACCCAATGTAATTTTGCTACAAATTACTACAAGCGTTACCTTAGTCTCTGAGGAGAAAATCATTAACTAAAAATGTCTACTATGTAAATCAAAGTAAAATGAGGACAAAAAAAACACCAACCAAACCCAGAAGACGACTTGGGGGAACATGTTCTGGGTTTGGTAGTATTTAGCCCTCATATTACCTTTTTTCTTTTACCAGTAATTTTAAGATTTCACTTACAGCAACATTTTTCGGAAAAGAGATTGCACCCCGTGATTTGTGAGAAACTTTCAGCAACAGAACATCTTTCAAGATGGGATCAGATATCTTATTAGTCAGACATCTCGTCGCAACTTATTTTTCAAGCACCCGTGTATTAATTGGCCGGCAACATTCCATTTGTTTTTGTATATTAATGAAGTACCCAAAACAGATTTAATACATCTACTCGAGGGATGGCGTCCTCATTAACGGACAAGTTCGCACATTACCAGCTTTTCTACGACCACGTCAAATCTCCGGACCCCGTCTTTGCTCCAGCCTTACCCCCCTCACTCCAGCCAAATGAGCTCAGCCACCCCTTCCCCTCCCCCCCATCGCCACCTCGTCCGCCTTCAAGTGGAGGGGGACGTCATCAACTTTCTCAAGTGCGTGTGAACGTTCCCTGGTCTCAAGTGCTGCACGAGTTGTGTGATCGAGTAGGTCTGCCTCTAGGCCACCGCCACCGCCGCGCCTGTTCGTACAGTATTAGTAGACAAAAAAATATTTATAAGACAAGCTCCAGTTTCTTTCTCCAGATGCATCTGAAAGATTTTTTTTTTAAAAGAACAAATTGACATTTTGAAGCAGATGCATCTAAAGTTCTATCGCTTCTCTCCCTTATCATTTTTAGGGCCTCATCAGAAAGAAATCTAAATTAATAACACAAGACTGCCAGCAATTTCCCACCAAATTTTGTTCCAGATGCCTCAAACTTCTTAAAATGCATTTCGACACATCGGACACGCCAGCATTTATAAAACGGCTCATCAATGACTCATTGTATAGCTGAACCATTAAGCTCAATCCAGGAACCACCTCCTTCCCAACTTGAGTCACTGAAATAACAAATATTTTCTAACTGTTCATTTTAAAGTGTCCACCCCCGCTCTCTCGTCACTAACCAGCATTCCAGGTATCCAACCTTCAAAACTATTTGGACAATCCTATACTTGTGTCGAGTATAGGCAATTTCCCAAGCGCTGACGTAGCAAAGCAGCCAACTATTACGACAGAACGCTCGCGCACGCACCAACCTCGGAATGTGCATGAGCTCATTGCGACACGAGTAACGCCCCCTTTTAATGCAGATTTATAGACGCACCCCAACATTTCGGCACGCAAACACCAGAGTGACTGTACACTACGCCGAATTAACCGAAGAAACTGTTAAGTTTAACCACATGAACCACCACCAAAGCACAAAAAAAACTAAAAATAAACACAAGAATGTGACCTGTGACACTAATTCTCCAAATGTCAACTTGTTCGATCATTAACCACATTCTGAACGTCTGAATTCAAACACTTCTTTCCCTAAAAAAAAGTAATGTAACAGGTCATCTCGATTCCCCGATTATGCAGGTACAGAAACGGAATCTGAAGAAATCAGTTTCATTTGAGGAATCAGTTTTATCAGAATGGTCTGGGCCACATTTTCGTCGTTCCAAATCAGATTTTTATTCCCCGATTACGTCACCTGCGCATGCGCACAATCCCCAATTCCACTCATTCTGTTTTGTGCGCATGCGCAGATGACTTAATCTGGGGATGAGACTCAGATTTGAAAGACGAAAATGTGGCCTCTGGTTGAAAGACTGTTTGAGCGCTCCTACGTATCCGAATGGTGTCGACACGAACCACCGGCAAACTGGCGAAGCCATAATTGGCGTTTCTAGTGAATCTGTTTAGAACAAGTGTTCAAACCACTTCCGAAGTCGTTACGCACCCCTACTGGCTACCTGCCAACATCTAGTTAATGTGGGTCGGACCGGTAAAAGTGCCGGCTCCAGTTGGCAAAACGCACATGTGCCCCGGAGTGGATTTAATTGAGGCGCGCAATCGGGGTCTCCAAACTACGCGCGCCTCGCCCAATTTCAACGACTTTGTCAGCCACATGGCCTACTTTTATCATCCCCCCTCTCTCCTCCTGCTCCCCTTAATAAATATCCATCCAGTCATGGAACTGGCTAAACCAATCAACCGAGCGCTTGGGAAACACGAGTCCCATGATGTCACGGTTTACACGACTCTGGTCATGCGAGAACCGATGTTGTGAATCATTTTCGTTATTGCTGAAATTAAATCTGGCTAAGTGTGGGACAAACTACGCACAGTCTCGAGGGTCTCCCAAAATTGTTTCGATTTCGTCAAACTAAATTATCATATCATAGTTGGGCAACTGTGGTGGTTCCATGTATGGTTAAGACGATGCCATGGACCTTTGCGTGTCCGCGGCACTCACTACAGTGGTCAAGAAAATTGGTCCTGCAATTAGAATACGAACAATAAACATGGAACCTTGACCGGATGCAGTGTTGTGAAATAAGTGGCCGCAAAATGAAGTGCCAATCGCCTCCCATTCTCATGTTTCATCAATTGAATATTTACGACCTCATTAAGAAATTCTGGGATGACTCATTCTGTTGATGTACGAGAGGTTAAGATTCTCATATTCTTAATTCAGAAAGCTGAATGACTGATACTTTTACATTCATTCCAATGGATACTAAATTAATATTACACCAACATCGTTGTTTTTTCCAGGGTATCTGCAACGTTTTCAACTATGCAATTTCAACAATCCAACTAAACGTTCCAAAATTAATTTTTAGCTCATGAGTTGGTTAACTCATGAACGAATTTCCTAAAATGAATCTATGGACTTTTCGTATCTGTTAAATAATGACTGAATAAAAATTGAGCAGAAACCGCAAATTTTCAGCATTATAAGTAAATTTTCTATAAGAATCGCCACAATTTCTTAATCGCCCAATTAGTTCTTTTTAATTGTAATGCAGACAACCTGCACGGACATCAATTAACTGTACACCCGATAATTAAATTTTCAATGCACTCGACTACACTAACCAGTGATAATAAAAAACCAAATCGCAGATTTGTTTTGGCATCAGAACTTAAATTTTCGAACCACACGCTATCCCTGGCACCAAAGTACACACGCATACTGTACGTTTGGTTGGTTGGTTAACGCGACGCCGGCATTTCAAAGTAACAACCAAAAAAAAAACAATGGCAAAGTTAAAATTAGAACTCCAACTTGTTGCTGGCACATCTGTTGTTCTTCCTCCTCTTCCTCGCAACCACCGAGGTGGCTCAAAAAACCTGGCGTCCTCAAGAGAAAGACGGCGCAACCCCCAAAACAATTTGACTTACCCGCTCCCACCTCCTCCCAACAACTTTTAATCTAAGTTAAATATTAAATCTCAGATTTCTAGGAAGAAATGATTGCACGGATAATGAAACTAATATTTCGGGAGATGAATAAAAATAAAATTGGACGGTAGATCCAGATCGGATACAAAATTAAAATAAGAACATCGGGAATGACCTTTACCTTTGTGAAGAGTTTTTTGGTAAAAGACGAGAGCTGCAAGCACAACACACACACGCACGACTTGAGGAACTGAGCAACACGAATGAATCGCCGTTGAAGACACCGACGCTGCAAAAAGGAGGACTTTCAGTTGAACTCCCCCCTCCCCCCGCTTCACTCAAAAACCTGTCACGTGACCTGCGTAGTGGCGCGCGCCTCGCTCCATATATGGTCAAGCGGGGAACTCCACAAATGGGCAGGTCCACTGACGGCAACGTGGGAGGCGCACACTCTCGAACCACCACGAACCACCCCCACCTCTTAGCGCGTCTTGCAGTTTGGCGATCACCTCTCTCAACCCCAGCCGTTGATAGACGACTACAAGCACCCACCAAGCTAAACTTTTTTTTTTAGGTCGTCCATTTTGAATTATCAATTTGGTCTGGACTTGCGTGTGGCGGATGAATATTTCGCTGGGAACGAGAGTGCGTTTCAACGGACAGGTATGGCAAATGCCGGCCGGCTTCACTAGCAGGTGAGCAGGTTTTCTGTATACGTGGCTTCAGCAGGATCCACATTTTCGTCTTTCAAATCAGATTCTCATCCTCAAATTACGGCATCTGCGCATGCGCATAATCCCCAATTGCTCTCATTGGGGATTTTGCGCATGCGCAGATGACGTAATTCGATTTTTGAGCATCAGATTTGAAAGACGAAAATGTGGGTCCAGGTTAGGTTAGGGGTTTTGCCTTTTTCAATGAAACGATTCAAGCGGGACGCGCAAAGTAGCGAGAGCGACTAATGAAATACACTCTGGAGACTTAAATCGACTTTTTATTGAGATATTCGTCGCACATTTAATCAAGAATTGGAACAAATAAATTAGCAAGTTCGTTTGAAGTTGCACTTTGAGATTTGTCCTTTATTTCTAATTAAATGTTGTTCCGAAGAAATTTTACGAGTTCCCCTCACTTTGTTCGGTTTCACTTGGTTGCAGTGCGACGAATTAAAAACGGTGCACTTACATGAGTTGGCAACTAAGGTGAACGATCTGACGTAAATCAGGCGATGTAGTTAACAAAATGTGTAAATAATGATTCGTATTATTTTTCAATTTTGAGGTTGGTCGCCACAAAAGTCCATCCACTATTCATCCCTTTTCGGTGACAACTTCTGGAGTGATGTCAATTTTGTATTTATCTTTTTTTTAATGTCTGTGAGAGCCTCAAAGCCAATTTTGTCCGGTTGTGAAAAAAATCCAAGAGGCATATTCAATTAAAAACAAAAACGTACAGTTTATATAATTAAAATCACCCAAAACAGAAAAGATTTTCCATGGTCAACATATTTTTACGAATCTTCAGCAATGTAAAACAGCAAATGGTTTCTTCGCAAGTCAATCCTTTACTCATGTTTTCATTGAAAATTGTTGATTCCCCGAATGGTTAATCCAATTAATTTCGTTGTTTCCGAAATCCCCTTTAACTGAGCTGTTTGGTTTCTTGCCACACTTTTTGACACTTTTTTCAGCAAAGTCGTTCTATGATCTTTTTAATAATTCTTTAATCAATGTCGGGACCAGGATATTTAAGGAAGATTAAGTATAAAAAGACTTCAAAAGTTTCCTTAGAAAAAAATTGCCCATTCAAGGTTTGAGTCCACCTTAACCATTCAGCCGCCTGCGAGCCGATGCTGAAAGTGAAATTTTTTGTGCCTGAATAAACAAAAAAAAATTGACCTAATCACGTGACAAACCGCCATGCCGCCAGTACACGTCCACCAGAGGTCGCTTCCTTCAATTGGAAGTTTCGGTTACAAACCTATAACACGTATTGTCCAAGTCGTATGAGCAGTGATGTCGAACGCTTTCCACAAATCCTTTTTCTTCTGCGGAGTTTCTTTATTGGCTATTTAATCGGGCAATACGCTGAACAACTAGCAAATGTCCTAATTGCTCGTTTCGCGCCACACTGATTATCGAATATGCGCTCAAAGTCAAGAGGTAGTGGACGGGGGTCATTGGAAATGCAACGCTCGAGCGGTCAACTCGAAAAAACTAAAAAAAAAAACCGGGCGCATCGCGCTTTCTTGCTCAAACGGGCAGGCGACAGGCGGCGCTGCGATCCATGAATTTTGAAGACGTCGGACGACGACGATGGCGCCTGGTTGTCCATCCTTGAGGAATGCGATCTCGTCAATCTCCAATGATCCGAATCAGCGCGCGAGATTTTGCTCTGCTCTGCATACATCATCCTCGCATCAGTGAGGACTGATGCGCACCTGAGAGGCGCACGTGCGAGCACAGAGGATGATTCGCTTGATCGATCAAAGGTGGCGTGGTGGTGGTGGTGCTGCTGCTGGTGGTGGAACACGCGAGAATGCGGATGCCGCATTCGGACATTCGGAGGTTGGCGGGGTCGTCTCATTCGGGGCAAGTGCATAAGAAGCGCCGATAAATTATGAACGTAAATCGAATACATTTTCATAGATGAAGTTCCGCTTCTTAATCGCCACATGTACGAATATTTAAATTTGATCTGGGTGCGCATTTTGGTCTTTCTCAAAATCAAAATCAACTTCGGAGCAACTTCTGAGAAAATCAACGTCTCAACTGAGGATTTCTGAAAACCTTTTTTCGGCATCACCATCAAATACTGAGTTTGACCGTTAATTCGTAAAATGATTATCGTCTGCATCGATAATATCGAGCCACTCGATTATGCCGATTTAATGATTGATTCGGCGATTTCGTGTAATATCGAGGTTTTGTGCGGCCCTTTTTAAAAGCGCTTTTGTATAAAAACCAACAATATTGCAATAAATGATAGATACCATGATGGGCGCGGCCATCTTGTTGAGTGTCAATTATAGTGAAATACAATTGGAAACACAATTTTAATTATATTTGCATAAATCTCATTGACTGGCACAGTCGCAGACTCAGTCGTTATCCGCCAAAATAGTTCCAATTATTTGTAAATAAATGTAGTGGAATTGTGAGTTTTATGGATTATGATTGAGTTTAGCGAGGTAAGTGAATGTCATTTTTGCAAATATTAGTCCAATTGTATTTCACTGAAACAGCTGAATCATCATTGTGCCTTTTTCGTGGGCGCAGTGATTCTCAAATACTGAAATTGGGGACTCTTGAGGCGACCATAAATCGAAGTTGATTCCTCAGCTTGATTCTTCAGTCAAATTCATGACGAAAATGCACTTTTCCCTCAAAATCATCGATTGAGTGGACTTGTGGATTGTGCGCATGCGCAGATGACGTAATTTGATGTTGAGAATCAAATTTGAAAGACCAAAATGTGGGCCCAGTAATTCTAACGACTTGAAAGCAGCCACTCTACAGCTTGATACTGGCTGAATAGGTCATTTAAAAATGCATTAATAAATAGTAATATCTTTCATTTCAAATTTCAAAAACATTAAATACAATAAGAGATACTTGTGATCCAATTATAATCAAATTGTGTTCGGTGGGTGGTGGGTCCATCGTCATTAATAGTTTCATTTTCCTAATTTCACACATTTTGAACAAGAACTATGAACTTGAATCCAACGACGACAAGGTTTCGCCAAAGGTCAAGTTTTGCAAATTTAGAATTCATATTAGAATTCAATGAACGGTTTGACTTAATAAGGAGACCACCGGGGACGTCTTCTATTTCACCCTCTTGTGGAGGGAAGTGAGACGGTTGGTTGTTGGTTGACTGACCTTGCTATTCAAAACATGATTCATTTGCGCTTGGACCCGCTTTAATTAAGGTCGCTTATATAAACAGTGACACATGTGAGTCACGCATACGCACACATGTCTGTGGGGGGGGGGACTAATGAAATAGAGCAAAGCTGTTCACACTTTATCGAGACCCATTTGCTGTGCATGTCCATTCTAAATGATACCATAGAAGGACCCCATAGAAGACCTAAACTCGTATACCCCTTTCAATACGAAAATACATCAATGCAGTATTCGATTTTCGGCTTTTTAGATTGCTTTGAGAATGTGTGATCCTGGTACTTTTATTTTTGCAGTCGTCTAATTTATTATTTAAAAGCTTCACCGCGATACAAAGATGGAGGAGCTCGTTCATCACTACAAATGTTGAAATCTACCGTATTTATATCAAGCAGAAATGCGTTTATTTAAGAGCGGGTGTTCGAATTCAGACAATCACGAAACTCTCTTCTAGGAATTAACTGTCAAAATCTACATAACGTAATTTACGATCGAATTGTTATCTGCGGATTTCGCAATTCCGTTGGTGTTCCGTCTGGCCCTGTCCTGGAATCAACATCAAATGTGCCTCAAGTGCTCCATATTTTCAAAATAAACGCACATGGGCTGCTCCAGAAGTCTAGTTTCCCCGCCAATGCCATCTTTCGTCACGATTAATCATCAGCCAATATTGGCAAACACCACATTGGAGACATAATAGGCACAACACTTATGGAAATAAAATGTTATAAATCGTGCTTAGGAATATTGCGTGGTCTTTTTGAAAGAGGTTGACAATGTGTACATTTGGCACCGGCTGCAGGCGATCCTGACGTTCAAATTGCCGCAAAAGTAGCGCAGAAATATTTTTCTAGCAAAAGCATCACGTAATGTATTTTTCAAGAGTTTGACATGAAATGAAAAATTGTGAAGAGAGCGTCTTCATGATACAGGGTTTTTGCTTTTTATCAATTATAAGTCTAACAACGTATTAGACAAATCGAATATTTTTTTTTCAAATTTGAAGTATTACTTCCTAAAGAAAAGAATGCCTATTTGAACAAATCTCGTTTCTTAATTTTATTTTCTGCATTATTAAGAGCCTCACATAAGATTACTTACTCGGAGGATCGGAACTCGCTGTTGCTGCTGTTGTTGGAAACAGGGTTCGGACAAAACAAGAGAATTAATCAGATAAAATACAAGACATTCGAACAAATAGAACACGTCATAGATTTGCTCGCCAACTAATTACTAAAAGTTATTACAGTGACATTATGTAAGACGTCTTCATTGATGCTGGGTTGTGCCGCGAACGAAAGACGAACAAGATCCCGACAATTGCCAAATAAGAGTTCGCCACTTCTGGGCTCTGTCGGACTCAACCCAACATCCAATGATCAATCCATGTTTCACTGGAGCCGAGCTTCTCCTATAGGCGGCGCATCAGTCTGGAGACAAGAGAATGGGTGAGATGAGCTCTCGCATCTTTTGCATCTCTCTCGCTCTCTGACGTTTGGGTGTGGACTTGGCGGCCAATGGAGAGATAGAGTAGATGTAGCGACAAGAGCGCCACCACCATCAACGGAGACACGACCTTCCGTTGCTTTATATAGTAGCGACAACGCGCCTGGCGAAGAACGAAAGAAAGACGACAGCTTGAAAGATGGAGAGCAGTACATCAGCTGAGAGCACATACGCACTCGTACACGAACAAACACCAGCAACCCGTTGGAGAATCGCCCAGCGCTGCTTCCAAATATGGGATTGTCCGCCCGCCTCAAGCTTCACCTCTGAACGCCACAACATTCTCCGCACACTCACCGGATTATACGTAAAGACTTCAATTAGTCCAACCTTAAGATGCAAATTTACTACGACATATTTGTTGGACTAGCTCAATCACGTACATCATGATTTTTCATCTGGATCTCCCTTGATTCAGCTAAACTTCAATTCCCTTCACAACCTTCATACCCAAAAATTACAATAATTTAACCTGAAAACAAAAACAAAATTGAGAATTTACTAGATTACATGAGGTTAAATCAAATTCACTCAAAGCAAATTAAATCTTGGTTTCAAAATCAGTTTACAGGGCGCCGAAGATTTTTCTTCGCGTCGAAGATTCGTCGGGAAACGACACCCAGGTGTGTTATTCTGTTTTACCGTACATGGATCGACATTAAAAATAAAGGAATGCGTCTTTGCTTTGTCGAAGTGGTTTGGCGGAAATATTCTCTCAGTTTTGTTGTTCCGGATATGAAATTGAGCGTCCGAAATAGTAAAATAAGATGGAAAAATCGTAAGCGCGCGCTATTTGAGGTGCGAGTGTAGCTCACCCCATCTCCCCTCACATCTTGAGTGTTGTCGCCGCCGCACTGCCAACGGGAACGCCACGGGTCGCCATCTCTCCCTTTTATAGTCTTCCTCACGAACAGACTAAGAGTGTGGGATGAAGACTAAGCAGGTGAGCGCGTTGCGAAGGGGTTGCTTTCGAAGATGCCACGGATCAAATTGGTGGTGTGATGAACGGATACATCAAAAGCATTCGACCGAGTGCAAGTCATTATTTGAGCGAAAATCAACTGAAACTCCAATAGACTAAGAAGATTAGCACAAACATCACCAAACTTCATCATTCTATTTTTGTTTTATTTATTTATTTCTCTATTTGGTTGTTGTTTACAAGTAGACGTATAATAGTGGACAATTTGTAGAACACGCGACGTAAAAATAACATAAAATGCACGCACAATATTTATAAGCGATTCATCATGAGAGATTGCAGCAGACAAGTTGTGTGGGTTAGATTGAAATTTCTTTGGAGGTGATATGCTCGTGCTGATATTTGAATATTTCATTTTTCAACTCACATAAGACAGTAAAAATAATTTTGAATGAAAGAGCGTACGTAAAATGGGACTATTTGAATGTCCGCTGTAAGAATTAATATAATAAATTGCGCATGCCCAGACTCGTTTCGTCCAATATTGCACTACTTTCACAACTGAAGCACGAAACAGCACTTCATGCCTTAGATTGTCAAATATCTAAAAACCTTTTATGGACTCGATTCTACAATTGACTACAATTGAAGTCAGACTAGTATTTATAGAATCATCTTTGTTTTACGGTTTCAATTGCTAATTAACTGTACGCTTGTCTGTTTTTTTTTCTTTGGCAACTTTTAAACGGATTCGCAAAACAATTTTCCAAGACTAGAGGGAATGGCAATAAACAATTTATTTGGAAGCTGTTTTGCAAGATTGACTAACTTTCGAACAAAAAAATGTATCAGTTCAGTTTTAATGTCCACTGTTAATTGATATTAAACTGCTCCAACCAAAAGCAAAACGCTGGACCTGAATGACGGCCAAACGGCAAACCCGCGGAAGAAATTTGAAATGAAATTATTTCTTGAAACACAGCATCCAAGTGAATATGGCACGATGTATTCAAAGAACTTTAAAAAACAATATGAATTTTCTTCCATCAATGCTAATTACATTTCTCTTTCAACGCACAAATAGTTGGCAAGCACAAAAAAATCAACTAATCGAATTTTCGAACGGGTTCAGATAAAACCATTGCATACCCATTTACATTTATGACATAGCGGAGCACTGCTGCTTACATTTTGAAATGATCGAACAAATGAATGTACTAGAAAGGTAATTTGGTATTTATGGAATTACACAGCATTACATAATCTAATTAATTAAGCAATTAAAAATAGACTGCCGTAAAGCAATTCACGCATCCACTAAGGATTTCGTTTACCTATCTGAATTTACGATCGACAATTGTCTCGCTATTTGATAACGCATTCATTGCAAACGACGGATCATTTTCATAGATTAAGTTAAAACTGTGAAACAGCGGCAGTAAATTAGTTTGAATATATCTGAACACTGAGTCTCTGTGTATGTCAATAAAATGCAAATGGAAACACATAACAGTGTTAATACATCAAAAATGGATACTACAAAATACTCTCAACAAGCAGAAACATAAACAAAAAGGTAAAATGGCAGAGCTCATGAAACAATACGAACTTCATTTGGCTTGAATGGTAGGGGTAAAAATAGTTATTTTCGACTAGGAAGTTTTATCGATTGTTGATCTGGCTTTGGTGCCGATGTTAAAGTTCTTTCTTTTACAGAGCCTAATTATTTCTAATAATATGATTGAAGAAATTTTTAAAAAATAACTAGATTACAAGAGATGCTGAAAAACAATAAGGATTTCAAAACATCAGTTTGGCATTTATCTTTAGTATAAGACGCGAGAATAGTTTTGCTTTGGTAGATAGATATCAATAGTTTCTAGGGCACACAAAATAAAGTGGACTAGGCACTGGCATACATTTTCATTCACTCACAAATAGCTCTTTGAAGAAAGATATATGGAATACATGGTGGAATGGCACAAACGTAAAATATAATGGCACAATGTAAATATAATAGAACGCATATTCTTGGTTACACTAGCAATATATTTGGCATTGCTTACATAACGAATGATGCAATGTTTTTGGGTTTTCAATTTCATCAAAGTTATTCACGGTTTGGCTGACATTTTAGACTCCTGCCTTAAAACTTTTTAAAAGTTATTTATAAGTTACACTATAGTGTTTCCAACAAACTATTATATATTTTTTGTAATCATGTCATAAATAAAATGAATTGTTATTCCAATTAAACGCTGCATGCACAGTGTACACTTGTTGTTACCACTATAAGTTTTTTTTTTATGTCAATCCAAATGTTTTCAGATTAAATTTAATTGAAATGCAACAGAGGTTTCAAACTGGCACTCCTTATAAAAAGAATAAAATAGCAAAAGATCATTAGATTTTCGACAAACCCATATGATAAAAGCTATAAAAAAACCAGCCAAATCATAAATGACTTTAAAAAAATATATAGATCTTGAATATATAATACTAATACATGTGCAACAATAAAGACGAATAATATAATGTATATATACAACTAGGATAATGACTCGATAGGACGACTAAAGTCTAATACATTGCACATTGACGTAGATGAGCTAAAGCTAGGACTAAAATCTGGTTACATATCAGTATACGCGTACGTGAATAGTCTTTGGCAATAAAAATGGCAAATTCTTGATAAAAAGATTTTCCTTACCTACATTTGTCTACACTGAATAAGAAACAAAAAAAATATCATTGAAAATGGCTAACGAACGTTTCAAAACGTTTTAACCGTCTAAATTGCTAACACCGAGATCTGATTAAATCGTAAACTCATTTTCATATATGATTGCATCCTAATTGGTTTTCTGAAAGGTTCTTTAAAAAGCTCGTAGAAAACTAGGTGTACAAATTGGAAAATTTATAAACCATAACTCAATGCACACAAATAAAACAATTCATTGGACCATCCTAAGATGAATCCATACGATTTAGACCGAGCACATTAATTTTAATAATTTCTAACGGAGACCAGGAGTAGAACCCGGTGAAATTTAAAACGAGCGAGATGAGGATTGTTGGACGACAATCAAATAGCCGGCGGCAAAAACAACGAATAAAATTGGGTTCACGATTTCTGTTGGTGTAATCTCTGAAGTTCATCAATAAACCCAGTTTTATTCGTTGCTCTTGTCGCCGGTTATTTGACTGTCGTCCAACAATCCTCATCTTCTCACTTGTTTTTAATAATTTCGAAATTGAAATTCTATCAATTGCTGCTATTAATCTAAACCGAATTTTGTGACTGCAGGCGACAATATTACCGCAAAGCAATACAGTCGCTTCAGTAAGCGAGCTAGAATATTAGTGGAGCATAGGTGCATACTTCACAGATTTGCTTCACAGATTGGTTGTCGCCAACTAGCCATTTAAAATAAATCTGCATTTCGGCGCATCTAGTTGTGGTGTCTTTGAGCATGGTTCAAATATGCTTCTTGACATACTCTCCAATTCGCATAAAAGTATGAACATTCGTACTAAAAATGTTACTCATGCTAAAAGTGAGTGGCACCTTAGCAATTGTGGTTCACCACCAACGGCTTAACAACCATTTAAAATAGCAAACATCAAAAAGAAATTATAGAACATAGCATGAAAAGTGTAGTGGACTTAAAATGATCCTTTCCTGATCAGGTCGGAGAGCTCCCATTGACCAGTGATGTCACCACTTTCGGCTAACCCCTATCAACAAAAAAAAATGACGGGAGACGATGAACGCAGCCCAAGACGAGTAGACGAGCAAAGTGAAACAGACGTCCGGCGTTGCGCCACACGTGCCACATGGAAGCGGAGGAAGTAAACAGACCTGCTACTTAAACGTTGACACTGAGCTTGAGCAGCTCGCGCAATATGTCGTTGGACGACATGCCACGCAGGTCACCGGCTTCCGTGAATTTCTCTTCCAATACAATGTTGAGCAGCAGTTGGACGTTGCACTCGAACACGTCGTCCTCGTCGTGCCGATTGGAGGCGGCTGGCTTCTGGTCGCACCAGCGCAGCACCTGGGCCACCATCCTTTCCACACGCACGTCCGGCCAGCCGATCTCCTGCAGGACCTCCTCGTCCAGCAAGTGGGGTAGCAGACGCTTCATGTTGTCCCGTAATGAGCCACCATCGGGAGCATCCGACTCCAGCTCCTCGTGGCCAGTCTCACCATCCCTCTCATCATCAGCCGCCGGGAGCCCGACGTCCTCCTCCCGCTCGGCCCCGCGCCTGGTGGCCACGATTGGCGCCTCCTCACCTACCCTCGGCACCACCACCCACTCACCATTCTGATAGGATGTGAGAACCTTGGCGTCGTCCCCCTCGCCGTCCGTCGTCGTCTCTCGTTTGACACCGCCGCCACCAATGGTGGTGGAGTCATCGTCCTGCCCCGACTTAGCCTCGTCTAGCGGTGTCAGCTGTTTGACATCGTCCCGATCATCACGACTAACAACCCCGGACACCAAGGCGTCCTCATTGTCCTCCTCGTCGACGTTATCATGGAGGAGGCTACGCTCTTCGTTCCCGTTCGGTCCCGGATTACTGCTGGACGAACGTCTCCTGCAGCCAAGCGAAGGCTGAGGTGGTGGCGCCCCTGCTGTTTCTGTAGTCATTGATGTTCGTGACGTCGGCGATAAGGACGAGGTGGACTGTGACAGACGAGGGCTCTTGATCTTGTTATCCTGCAGTCGATGCCAGGTGAGGTGCATGTCCAGACATTTTTTCCAGATGAAAGCTTTGGGACAGAGAGTACAAGGAAACTTTCGTTCTCGGTCTCGAGCGTGGTATCTTTTCAAATGCTTGTCCCGATTTCCCTTTTGGGCAAATTTTCGAAAGCAGAGGTCACATGCATATGGTTTTTCGCCACTGTGTGTACGCTGATGAATTTTGAGCTTGGGTTTCTCGAAAAATGCCTTTCCACACGTATCGCATATGAACGGCTTGCTGGCTCCATGAATGCGTAAATGAAGTTGCAGGGACTGCTTGTAGCGCAGTCTGGTTCCACAAATTGGACACACGAAACCTCGTCTCTGTGAGTGGGTGAGCAAGTGATAGCGCAGGTGACTTCGCTGATGAAATGCTTTTCCACATTTGCTACAAGCGAAGGGGCGTTCGTCCGTGTGGGAGCGAAGGTGAATTGTGAGGAAGGTTCGCTGGGTAAAGGCCTTGTGGCAGTGATCGCAGACGTGAGGTTTGAATCCCAGATGTATCTGTCGGTGATTGCGAAGGCCGTGAGCGAAACGGTAGCGCTTATCGCAATCCAGACATGCGAATGCCTTACTCTGTTGTTCGATGTCGGTGTCGAGATGAGGAGTAGCCACGATGGTGGACGTTGTGGCGGGGGGCGAGGGGACGGTGACTGCGGTGGTGGTGGAGCTGGTGTTGGCCGCCTGATGGACGCGGGAGTGGACACTGAGGTAGCGCTTACCCCGGAAGTGACGGTGACACACCTGACATTCGTGGCGCTTTGATTGCCTGACCAAGGTGGTGGTGGTGGTGGTTGCGGTGGTGGTGACCGGCGCTGACCCAACGGGCAACGCCACTGAAACGTCAGAGTACACTGTAAGAGTGGTGAATGGTGAGTGAAGAAACGATCGTCTGCCCCAAACCACATATAGATTTTGTCGATTCAGGTGGACTCCTTTTGAACATGTCATTAAAAGTCAAACGGATTTTGATCTATTAAATAAATGACCAGCGCGAATTTTTTGCAAGATTGTCTATATGATATTGGGAATAATTTGGGACTGCCTGGTTGCAGGGGTCGCAATCTGTCGTGATCAAGGGTCACCAGGTGGTGATCGACGAAGTAAAAAAATATATCGTGATTGCATTTTTGGAAGGAAATTTTTTCTGAGTGCACAGGACACTGGAAACTACATTCGTCACCTCTTCACAGACATATATTGTTTGAGAGGCACTTTGTGGCCACAGACAGAGGTGGCAGCGAGGGGTTAGGTGAGGGGGGCGGGGTCAAATAAGGTAAACATTCCCCGGCTGAGACCTTCCCCCAAAAGCCTAGGTCAACTGTACGTTTTTCAAACTTTCTGGTACTTGCTAGAATGACACGCTGAAATTCTGCTAAATGCCTGGTGAGATTCAAGCTTTGTGGACAAGATATGGCTGACTAGGCTAGGTCATTATTGGTAAATGCAGACTTGGGTTCTAGCCCATCTGTTAGGCCTAACGACAGGTTCCAACCCGTATTTCAATAATTCAACAGAAAAAGACACAACTGTGGTCATAAAATTTGCTAACGGAGCGCTCAAGGAAAAATTTTTATTGTATAAACATAATCTTTTTACCTGTTTTCCGGGTGCGCACCATGGTTTTTCTTCCCCTGGCACCGCGCCGTCTCTTCACAAAACGCCCTGCGCGGCCCTCTGCGGCCCTCAACGTGTCGTTAGTCACATGTAAACCAAGTGCAACAGAATATGTGGGGCGTTGAAGAGATATCACTGCGCCTAATCCTTAGACATTGGAAATGTGATTAAATTCATGAAATAGAGACGAACCCATATTCGATTGCGATCTTGGATTTCATCCTCAGGTGTTAACGTTGAGAGGGGTGGAAATCGATTCGCCGAATCGATGAATTCGATACTTGACTATCGGTTACCATTTCACTGCCAAATTATTGCTATTTGCAGCTCCATTTTAGAAATTAAATGTTTAAAAATTAATTCAGGCAAATTGTCTAGGTTTTATAAGATCTTTTTGCAACCTAAATATTTACATTTCTGTTATACAAATTTTAAAAACAGCATTTGGAGTATTTCGTTTCCTTTATTTTAGCGGGATTTGTATCTATAAGATTGGAAATTGCGGTTTAGTGAAATGACACTAAATTTTAGGGACAATTCCCTTTGTAGTTGGGGTTTGCATGCTGTTGCTGTCGGTGTCTGTATTCCTCGATCAACTGTAATTCAGTTTTGTCGAAATTTTTCTGAGAAATGTTGAAATTTGTTGGACATTTGACGCGTAACTCGCTGGCATCGACATGCCCAACTTCAACGGCGTATTTTCTCCAGCAGATAAGGGTAAGGATGCAAAGAAGAAGTGACCCGCAAGCAACCCTCAAGAGGGGCCTATGGCGGGGGTCAAATGACTATTTGGATTGAATGTGTCGTCTATATACAGTATACATGCAGTGTACATAATTCCCGTCACATATTCTTGTTCCCCACCTGCAGACAACGTTCATCCTGAAGCGGAGAAATCCACCCGAGCTGCACAAAATGGGTGCGCCGCCTCGCAAACTAAAGAGAAAACACATGGTCTACGATCTTATAGAAGACACCGACGTTCGTCCGGCCAAGACGATTGACGTTATCCTCACCGACTTTGTCGAAGGTAAGCGAGCTCTGCTGGGCAGTCAAATTATTCTCATGCTCCAAGAGTTAATGTCAGATTATATTACTTTACATGTGGATCATTCTGGTTTCCATTCCCCCCAGACGCAGCAGCTGCTCTTGAGGAGTGTATAGAAATAATTATATGTATCCATGAAAAGAGTGAGGTGCATGAGTTGCATGTCGAAAATACATCATATCTTACCGTTTCGTTATCGGTTTGAATAAACTGAGCATGGACTCGCCAAACATTGATATTGATTTCTTTAGCAGTTTTGAAAATTCATACCTACGTTTTACCTAGACCAACATTTTTTTGTTCCAAAACAGGCGTCCTGTGCCCCTCATGGTGCTTAGTCACTATGAGAGGGGCACGTCCAGTTCCCTGGGATCGAACCCGAGATCGCCGAGCCACAGTCTATTTATAGAACGCCTTCTTTCCAGATTTCTATTCATTTTCTTTAGACCCTTTTCACCATCCGTGTCTATTTTACTTTCAGGTATCGGCCACGCGGGAGAGCTGGTTAGTATCAAATGCAACCTGGCCAGAACCAGATTGCTACTACCCAAATTGGCCGTGTACGCTTCTCCAGAAAACATCATCAGATATAAGAAGAAGGTGAAGTTTACGATCATGCAAAGTTCCTGTACAATCATCTATTATGTATTCGTCTAAGTGTAGACCCGCTGGTGGGGATTGGGCTGAAAATTGTTTCTCTTGTTTGGTTATTTCGGTGCCTTTAACATTTTTTACAATCCTTTAGGATGAAGAGTTGGCCAAAGACACGCACAGCTCCATTTATTCCACCAAGGTGAAACGATTTTTTTTTTGTCATACTCACAAGTCTATTTCTTATCATCCCATCCTAAAAGTTATCTTTTACGCTCCACTTACTTGCTGCCGGCAATGTTCTAGTCCAGATATATGACTAGTGATAATTTGGGGGTTCTTTAAGTATCTGATAAGGCTTTTCCAGTTTTGAATATAGCAATATTTTCTAGTTGATTAGATCATTAAACATCTAAAATGGTATATATTGGCTGCAATAGCACATGTTTTATACGTTTCAAGTGTTTCGGTTTTATCGAACGTGTTGCTGAAATAATGAGTGCCATGAAATTTTTCATATTACTTCCAAGAATATGGTATATGCCATCTTTATAAATTTTTAACTCCCCCGAGCGACAATTTTTCCGATTGAATATCAGCCTTTTGTTTGCTCGTGTTTCAGATTGCCAAATGTTTGAAGCACACCATTCTCACCGTCACCATGAACATGAACAATCCGTGGACAATTGAACCCTGTCACGTCAAAGCCGCTGGACGCCACGCGGTAATTATCACACACACACTACTGTGTTGGACTCAGTAGCACTATCAAGATTTTTGGATGTCTCATCATTTTGTTGTTTTTTCAATGTAGGGAGTCATTCTAACCGATCAATCCATCACGTTGCCCGAGAAACCAGTCTCTGGTCCGAATATGGAATATGAAGGGAAGGTCTTTCTAGTCAAGATCAAGGTGATTTTCCGAATGTAATTTTTGTGGCTCTGTTAGACATTTCCCCTTTGAAAATCTAACCGTCTAACACCCAGTCTAACTCTGTTAATTGATTATTTTTGTTTTGGTTGGTTGGAGAAGAGTTGATTGTTTTTCCGAATTCGCTTTAAATTGCCTCCACCCTTTTCCTTCAATTAGATCAACAATTGTGAAGAGGCTCTGTTGCGGTGTCGAATCACCCATTGGACCACCGACATTTCTCGAATCCCTGTTCCCGTGCCTGCTGACGCTCCAATACAGCCCGTGTTCCCTGAGGACGAAGATATAATTGCATCTCTGCCCCCACCCACAGACTACAAATCACTATGGAATCTCTTTCAGTGATACCTTCAAAATCAAGCCCTTTCGATGTTTACTTGAATAAATATTCTTTTATAGAGTAGATATGTTCGTTGCAGAGCATATTTAAAGAATTGAATAAAGAATATTCTCCATTTTTTAATCAAAGCATCAATTACTGAAACTAAATACTTTTTTTTTGGGGTAGTGGAGATAATGATTCAGCTGAATTGATATTAATTAGTAACGATTGGTTCACACACACTTCGGAACGATCTCGTATTGAAAAGCAAAGGCCTTTGCTGCGATTGCCGATTTCTCTTACAGATGAATTTGAGTCGCCATCTAAATTCTGCTTCGGGTTCTACCTGAAAAGTAATTTGCCAGGTCATCGAGCATATTTAATATATTAAGAAATATTTAATCTCAATTGTGATTTCTAATGAGAAAGATTTGACTTCGCCACTCGGTTCGTCTTCTTCAATCGGTGCTGTCTCGAATTCACCATTTCCGAGTGTTTCTCATGGAAGTTAAAAAATGAGAAAAAGTAGAAAATGAATTGTGACTTGTCAGAGTGTTATGTGTATTTATTTAAAAGGAAAATAAGAAGTTCATGGCGAATTCAAACTGATGGTTATTTACACCAATTGGCAAAGACGTGTTTCTCCCTTCCGATAAAAGAGGTGATGTTTCCTGGCCCCTTTCATTTGAATGCAGGCCTGATAAATCTGATGGCCTTGTAGTGCGCTGTTTTGCCGAACGGTCGGTTGGTGGCGCCAACTGTCGAGAAAGATTTCTAATTCGGTGATCGGCCAATGAGCGCGCGTCACCGCCATGCGTTAATGGCCGCCCCCTTGTCTCGGTAAAGGGTAGTATAAATACAGTTTGGAAATTGGGTAGGGCCTAACATCTCATTGATTTTGCTCATAATTGCTGTTTTCATTGATTTCACATTTGCCAAGTGATCATGGCTCATGGTAGGGCAGTTAATTTCCCACCTCGGGGCCCTGGGTGACGTCAGCTGGCGTGCCCAATGCCCCATGTGACCCATTGTTAGTTCTCGGCCAGCCTGTACCTGGCGACTCCCGCCCGATCCGACTACTAACCCATCCGAAAACGGATTATTTTGTGCACTTTCAGCTATGCCAGAAAAAAATACAAAGAAGATGACTGACCACAAGAAAGGCGGCAAGAAGCGAGAGGAAGGTACGTTCACCCGTGGTTCGGCAAATTTGTCTAGACCTTGGGCCTTAGGCCTACACCAGTTGGGGTGAGGATGATTCCCCATAAGGAGTATTGTGCCCCCTCCCCTCCTTCTCCCGACCGGATATGTGGAATATCATGTGGAGGGAGCACGCAGTCGCCAATGGCGGTCCCTTGCTCTAATTTAGCTCGCTTTTGTTTTTTCTTGACCGATCCGAGTACTAGATTTTGTTCTCTTCGTGTCTATTTTTAGTCGTGGAGGTTGTGTCTGATAGCGAGTCCGGCAGCGATGACTCCGTCCCCGATCTGGAACCCGGTGCTGCAGCGGCAGCTGCTCAGGCGCAGAGTGAGGTGAGACGATGCAATTACAATTACAAGATGTACCCACAAGCAGCCCCGGTTGGGGCCTATGGCAGGGGTCGAACGACCAGTTAAAGACAAATGTGTCTCCGAGATATTTGTTAAGGACCAGCGTGTTCACCCTAGAACCCACCCCCAGGAGGTGACCTGGTAATTTTACCTAGCCCACGCTTAGTATAAGCTACCTAGGTAGGGATCTTTAATACGAACCTTGAGCATGAGATGTCAGTTGGGCGTCAGCTACTCAATTAGTTCAATTACAAAACTACGTTTTTATACATGTACCTTAGCTTAATATTTCTTAAATAATCGTTCTTGTGATAAATTATGGCGATTTTTTATTCGATCACGGGTCCCTCGCATTGTACTCTTAAGCATTGAGTAGGGGTACAGAATTTCCAGCATAATAAAAACAAAACATTTAAAAAATCGTGTTATTAGATTAACTGCGAGCACTTAACCCCTGATTTTTTGCTCATCAGGAATTCATTATTACCTAACAGGAGCTCTCATGAAGTAACGAGGTTTACGTCATGAGGTTGGGTAACGTGACCCAAATCAGCCAATCATGGCTTGGGAAAGATAACTCCACTGAGATTGAAGATTGAGTTCAAAATGGTGTACACCCCCCTGGGTGTACTGTGCGCAGGTAGCCAATCATACAAATATATTTCGTTTGTTTCAGGTGGCGCAGGCCGCTGGCATCACCGAGGAATTGGTGAGCAAAGCCAAGCAGAGTCGAAGCGAGAAGAAGGCGCGAAAGACCATGTCCAAGTTAGGATTGAAACAGGTAAGCCTACAGCCGATCTTCACTCGTTTTTGATATTAATATTTACAGCTTTTTCTTTTGGCCTAGTAAATGTTGCAAGCTGGTCACGTTGCTCACAGAAATGTCTTGCTTTTTTAACAGGTGGCCGGAGTGGGTCGAGTGACGATCCGAAAGTCGAAAAACATTCTGTTCGTCATTAACAAACCCGACGTTTACAAGAATCCGGCGTCGGACACGTATATTGTTTTTGGTGAAGCCAAGGTGAGAGTATGAAAGACGCAAACATCTCTTGTTCTCTTTCATCGCCTAGCATTTGCAACATCAACATTCATACGAGTTCGCCCTGCTTCACATATGGAACACGTTTTCGATGCTTTTAGAAGAACGGCCCGTGGCAGCTCGGTCTAGAATTTGATTTCTGGCGCGAACTCGTGTTTATTTGAAATCCCTGGGTATTTTTGTGAAAATGGGGCACCCTTTTTAATAGTGCTGGGCTGCGATGGGATACTTAAATGTTATATCCATTTGTTTGTTCCATCTGTCCATTTCATCCACCAACTCACCAAAAAAATGAATACATAATTCTATTACAGATCGAAGATCTGAGTCAGCAGGCGCAGATGGCAGCGGCTGAAAAGTTTAAGACTCCAGAGGTGAACGTGGCGGCACTTGCCGAGCAAACTGAAGCTAGCGACACTGTTGGGTCTCCGCAACCCGAGTCCGAGGACGAGGGTGGCGATGAAGGAGTGGAAGCCAAGGATATAGAGCTGGTCATGTCACAGGCCAACGTGTCACGCGGTAAAGCAATCAAGGCGCTCAGAAACAACAGCAATGACATCGTCAACGCCATCATGGAGCTCACCATGTAGGAGGGTGACCACCACCGGCCGCCGTCATTATTTTGTGACTTATGTGTACTCTTTACGGCAGGTTTCGTTAAATCTTTTGTTTGAAATCAGCAGCGTGGCCCATTTAAACGTTAAACTTGTTTAATGAAATTTAATTGTGGTAATGTACAATATGGTTGTGGTTACTGACCAGATTATATAGTGTGGACTAAAAAATGGATTTAATTAAATAATAGTAAAATAATAATATAAAATATAATAAATAAAAGCAAGTTCGCCACTCGGTTCGTCTTATTCATTCGGTGCTGTCCTGAATTCACCATTTCCGATTAAAAAAGATGGAGTCTTTAAATTTACAATTAAAATTGGAAAACGTTAATCGAAACGAATGAAATTTCGCACTCTTATTGGCAATACATTCGTTTTTGAATAGCCATCGTGCAGATGCATGTGACGTCATCGTTTTGGTTTACGATGACGTCATATATACGCACGTGCACAATGGCAATTCAAAAAGGAATGTATTGTGCGAAATTTCATTCGTTTCGATTAACGTTTTCCAATTTTAATTGTAAATTTAGATTCCATTTTTTTTTTTAGTTCACACTGTACATTGCCGTTTACCTTCGCTAGAGCTAGTTTTGGGTTGTCGTGCATTGAAAAAACACTGCAACTGAGCTGTGACCTTATGGTTCCACGAACACGAAAAAGTGAAATAAAAAATTTGCGAAACCAAATAATTGAATTGTTTTTTTTAAATTGAACTACTTTATGTTTAACGTGTTAATGATTATGTTTAGATATGTGCTAAAATGAGCAAACCAAAGCCTTCCTTTTTCACGAATTACAAATCCTTATTTGCAGATCCATTTGAAGCTTCTGCAGAATTTCACTTTGGTCGTTATAAATGAGCTGAGAATTGGCGATAGAAATATTCTTTCATTTACATATTGCTATTTTAAAACTAAGAAGCGAAAAATGAACCTTAAAGTGGGTGGTTTTCAAATTGTGACAGCCGAAACCGCAATTTATAATTTAAAAAATGTTATTGAACAAAAGATTTCACATGAAGCAGTTCAGTCACCTTCCATTTTATTATATTCAATTACTCGTAACAAATAAAAAACAAACGAGATCCCAGATGTCAAGGATGAAAATTAACTTTTTTTCAAGCATTTATTCACTAATAGTTGTTTAGCATTATTCACATTAGGCGTATACAAATAACAATCTTGGGACTGAAATAAGGGTCTAGAAAAAAAAAATCAACGCCTCCGTTTCATCTCCCTCTTCAAAAAACACTTTCAGACACATTTTGCTCGAATGCCATTTGGATTCGGCAAATGCCACTACGCTATAACGCCGTCGGCTCATTCATTCGTCACCAAAACGCAATTAGAAATTTATTAGGTGCCGATCTTCGCTTGGAAACACTAAACAGTGGCGAAAAAAGGAACAACAAATTGACAATGCGACGGTGGCAACGTTCTGTCCAGCCTCGATCTATGGAAGGGCAAGTATGAAGGGAAGGGGGAACTACAACGACTACACATTAGGTAAAAGGCAAGACGAAAAGATGAATAACGATCGGAATATGACCTCGACGGAGGGCTGTCAGACGACGATGCCACACGACTGAGGCTAGTATGGGAAGGACAAGTGGCGAAGAGGATGGTAGAGATAATCGGGGATCAAGTAAAAATACTAAACTTAGATCTTCTATATCTTACAAACTTTATACAAAAACGGGGTTCACCATCCAGCGAAGCGCCGAGCCGGCGGTAGGGAGCCGAGATTGGTCACTTTGTCGTCGCCGTCGGTTAGATGGATTGTGGTGGTGGAGCGATCAACGACTTCGGTAGCTGGGGAGGAGCGACGCGTGTGAGTCGTTGCGGTAACAGACTCGTCTGTCGTCGTCGTCCTCTCGCGGGGGGGAATGTGCCAGTGCCGAGCTCCCGCTCTCGCATCAAAGGTAAGACCAACTTAGAGCTGGTGTTGGTGTAAGTGGCGGCATTTGGTGTAGCAACTCGATTTATGCGCGTGATGTGGCCAACCTCAGGGCGGTGGGGAGTGCGGGGATTCTATCGCCGATGTCGGCGCCGCCGTCACTTCCTTACGACCCCCCTCCAACACCAACAGCTGATCATCCGGTTCCAGCTCCAACGAGGGTGTCCAGTCGGGATCACCTTCGGACGAAGGCATGGCCGTTTCATTCTCCTCCCATTCGGCGGGAGCATTGTCTTTGTCCAGGACGCCCTCCGCCCTGGCCGTTGCATCTTCATCCAGCTCCTCTTCACTGTCACCCTCTTCACCCGTGCAGCGACGACGCAGTCGAGGGGCCAGCGGCTCGTCAGCCAGTGCCTTCAGTTCCCGCTCGAACAGTTCAAACTGATAGTCGTCAAGAGGGAAGGCCCGCAGTTCCCAAGGCGCCACCGGTACAAACTCCTCGTCCATGTCGTCGGGACTGGCCACGCGTTCGTCTACCGAGCGGTTATCACGACGAGACAGGGACGTAGTGCGTCTGCGAGAGATCTGTTGCAGAATGGTGGGCGTCTGGGCCAGAAGCAGCTCCTCATTGCTGCCAGCCGCCATCGCCACGGGGGTTGGCGGAGGAGAGACGGCCGGCGAATCCTGGTGCAGCGGTGTCTGCGGTTGTTGCTGTTGCCCCTGGTGGTCAAGGGGAACGTTGTGTGGCGACATGGGGTCGGGAGTGTTGGCGCCACTGCTGTCGGCCCGGCTGTCACTGCGGGTGGCGCTACGCGTGCGCCGACTGATTGGCTGTCGGTTCAGCTGGTAGCCCATGAAGCGTTTGCGTTCATCCACCTCGCAGCGGTCGTGACGTCGTCCGCACATTTCGTCGGTGACGTCCTCCTGCCGCGGCAAGTGAGAAATAAAACGGTTAAAGTTCGCATTCTCAACATCCCCAACGAACCATGTAACTCTCCGATGGATGTCCTCTCTTACCTCGTCTTCAAGCAAGGCCGCCTCCGCGTCACCACAATTGTCAGCGGGCGGGTCGGGAACAACGTCGTCCGCCAGTCGCCACCTGAGAAATAGCAGAGAGAATTCAGTTTAATTTATAAGTTACGAAAAATAATCTTGTGTTTTTAATAAAATGGTTCGATTGCTCGGACACTTATTATACTTCTATCTCCATAACAATCACACGAAAACTGATCTAGGATAGAGTAAAATTTTATTCTAAGAAACGATATCCTGGATTTGGTTAAGAAATAAAAGTTAAAAATCATTGTATCGTTCTTCATAGACATGCTCAATTACTCCTAAATTTTAAAAACAGCATAACGGTTAGTGATCGGCAAATACATTTGATAAATAAAGCCAAGGCGGCGCAGCTTACTTGGGTGTGATAATTTCCTTGTAGTTGATTCTTTCTACGGCGGAGGTCGCCATGCTGTTAGGAATGACGATGTTGTTTATGTCGAACTCACTTCCCACCAGACGCCGCCGTCGGTCGGTGTTCATGTTGCTACCACCGCCACTCTTGTTAGCCTTCAACTCTTTCGGCTCCAACGAGCCCCAACTGGAATTGCCCGACGCTACAACACAACACACAAATGAGAGAATGAGAGGTCACACCACCACCACCATCTCCTTTAGAAAACCACAATCGCCCAATTGGGAAGGCAAGATAATCTTGTCACATACTACCAACCTTGAGACGAGGAATTCTCCTGGAAACCGGGCGACGGCACCGGCGAATCTCTCTTGGACGAACAGGCGCTGGATTCGGATATGGATCGTTCTTGATTCGCGAGGGCGGCTGTTAGGGAAAATAATTTTTAAAAAAGGTTATGACCAAACAGGTTTCGAATGTACAAGTCCTGCCGAGAGCTAGACGACTGATCGTAGATACTTAAATCAGACAAAAAATAAAAAACATTTGACTGAAACAGAGCCTCACGTACCGTCGTTTTCGAAACTTTGAACAATTGTTTTACGTAACAGAAATGTATTCAAATGTTCAAAAACGAACTCTCACATGCGTCCGCGATATTAAACTCTTAATTTTACTTATTCGATAATTTAAAAATTATTTCTCGAGTATACGCACAAATCTCGACATTAAAATTTTGATTTAAATTGAAGAGATTTATTAATCTAATAGTGACTTAACCTTGATTGTTCAGCCTTTTTGCCAGCTGCTTCTTTTTGCGTAGGACCTGCCTTCGCTGGCTCGCTGGTAGTCGCTTCTCTTTGGATAATCGTTTGCGAAGCCCTACAAGATTCGAGGGATAAACACAATCAAATTCTATAAGACCAAAATTTATCGTAAAATACCAATGACTTTTTGGGGCGAAACGATAAATAAATCTTAATTTCTACCAACGCCATAACGTCATAAATATAATGGCTAGTTCACATATGCAAGTTCTTGCAAGGCAAGTCGCTCTATAGCAGACGAAATTGCTGGGACCCATTTTGGACTCAATATTCCTTAGTGCTGTGATTGGCTGATTTGGGTAATGTGACCGTAACGTAGGAAGATTGAGTCCAAAATGGGCCCCTTGCTCTAAGAACAACTTGCACATGTGGACGAGCTATAACGGATATTACAACTACGTACTTTGTGTCAAGGTGGCTGTTGCGTTCTTCTTCAATTTTCGACATTGTTTTCGCGCGTGGTCGTTGATTTGAGATGATCCACGTGATTTTCTGAAACGCAAGAACAGAGCCAAGTTAGCAACACAGATAGAAGAAAATTGAGCATTTCTATCGCCATCAACAAAACCTCGAGGTCTGAAGAAATAACCCGGCTTCGTACAGTCATGGCAGCGACGGGATTTTCAAATATTTAAAAACTCTTGCGTGCGAATCTGAAGATACGTTATAACACTTTCTAGGTAGATTCCAATTCCTCAAGTTACATTGGTAATGTTCGCCTGACAAAGAGAGCGTTCAGACATTGAAGCAAAATCGGAAAGTCCGTGCTTCGACAAGAAATTCACACATCTCAATTTGCTTGAGGGTGCGTTCACCGTTTAATACGATCAGACTACGCGATCTGTATGTTTGACGATAAACACGATCTCAAAAGCGACTTGCCCCAATCTCAAGCACAATTGAAATTTCTCAAATTCCCAAAGGTTAGGCAATTTAAATGGATAATCATAACGAAAATATATTTTGTTCCAATTTGTAAAAAAAAATAAATTACTCCGGGATATTCATTTAATAGTAATTAGAAATTCTGCATCTAGTACGAAAAATGTTGCTGGCATCAATGGTAGCACCTGATTGGCGCTCGCATATTCAGCGCCATTTTGGTCAAGCAGAGAAGCCATATTTGAAAAATGGGAGATCAATTTCTTGAAAGGATGGGCGTCATCCCATTCATGTGAAATCCAAATGAGACTCACTTTTTCATGGCAGCGCTGGTCCTCGCCTTTGAACCAAGCTTGTTGTACTCCGCACTCCGTATGAGTGCTTCGAAATGCAGTGCCAAAGAGGCGTCTATAGCACACACAAGGAGAAAAAAAAGTGTTGAAACAGTCAGCAATGTTCACCCATAAATATATTAATTTTAATTTTTATCTGCAGAACTTCATATTGAAATTGAAATATTGAATGCTTGGTTGCGCGCTCAGATAGCGTCTGACGAGGTTAATTTTATAATAAGAGTAATAGTGAATTCAGATAAGTAGTTCCCCAATTGTCGGGATTCGAACAACGCGGTCAATGCCGTTTTATAGTTTTTAGTCTTAGGTAGAGAACAAATTCATAAATTAATCAAATATCAAAACCCCTAATTTAGCTAATAACCAGTCCTCCCTACGTTATTTAATTTCTGTGGAGCGCTTGTAAACTAACCCTCTTTACTACTCTGTAATTTTTGACCCAAAATGCACAATTAGTGCTTGAACATTGAGTTAAGAGACATAAACAAATAAAAGATTAATATTCCTTGGATAGTGATAATGTCGTGGTCGTAAAGGTGATGCAGAAACAATTTCATAATTTAGTGATAAAAATATCAAGTCGATTGTTCTACTTATTTGATGTCTAGTGTTAGTTACAAAAATAATTTGTGTCCTTTAATTAAGAAATTTCAAATAAGTCCTTTATTAAAAAGTTTGGAGGTGGACAGGGGAAGGGCTCGAACCTCACTATTCTCCGAAACTTATCCTGACGTCTCTAAACCAAATAGGAAAGGACAAACAAACGATGTTCTGAATCAAACATCAGATCATAAAAACTGTTTAACTGACAGAAAAATCCAAAAATTCTGATTGTGGATAACATAAAAAATGTGAAGAGGTCCCACCGCAAACACAATTTTTTTTTTTTTTTTTTTTTTTTTTTTAAT
>JAQGBY010001106.1:0-32657 GCA_034698785.1 Mycogona germanica
CGCCGGGAATCGAACCCGGGACCGCCGAAACCACAGTCAGTCACTAAACCAACTGGGCCACGACGAGTCGTACAATATATGAGCGTACGAGTAAATCGTTATTGATTTGCAGCGTGACCAGGACTATACAGTCTCAATTAAATTTCGCTTACTGCAAGGAAATTGCCAAATAAAATATAAATAACAACAGCAATGATTCGAAAACTGATAACACTGGATGAAATGGTCCAATGCGCGTTAATATTTGGGGTTCATATTAAACGTTCATTAATATAATCAGTTACTCTAAAAGCCTCATTTGCACTGGGCCATGAAAATGGTAATTTCATGTTTAGTTCCGCCATGAAAATACCGTTTGGTTATGGACAAACACATGTGTAAGTTTAAAAACTACAGTGTGGACATTTAAAATTAATCACAACACGAACTCGTTAGGTCTAATTTAAGTAGCATTTCAATGGAGTAAAAAGTCAAAATGGGCCTCATGTAAATGGAACTTTAGTCTAGCTTCAACTACTGCACCAGAATTAGCTGTGAACGACGTTTTTGATGGGGCGCCTCAATATAAAAACGACCCCAAAAATGGAGCTAATCTTTCATACTTTATTTAATCACGTCTTTTCCAAGGGTAGCTACTTTTAGACCCATCAATTGTTTGGCAGGAACTATTAATTACTAAACAGCTATAATTTCCTTCATTCGTTTTCCCACCGAACACGATCAAACGAATAACGTCAAAACCATTGTATTTCGGAAAATTGATTAAACGGGTGTGATATTTATTAGATTTCTTACGGAAGGATCATCGACATTGAACAACGCGTCACAACCAGATTAATGCAGTGGCCGAATTAATTTCGAATCGACCAAACACGTAAAATGACTATGATTCACGGTCCCCGGTTTGCGGTCCACGGGGTTGGCCTACCGATTTGCTATCGAAACGTGCCGCATCAGACCTACATTAAAATGCCCGTATTTTTCAGTTCGGTCACGAATTGGAAGCAGTCAGTTGCTGCGCGCTCCTCAATTTTTCCGATGGTTTGAATCGTCCATTGGTGCGCGTGAGAAAAAGCAATCTTAACCGTTATTGACAACCCCAGCGGGGAATCCACTTAAAGAGCGGAGCCCAATAAAAATGTGCATACAAGGTCGGTAAAAAATGGAAACTCGATTCTCACTCTACGTACCTACCTTACAGGATAAAAGGCCATATGTTGAATGACGGTGTTTTCCAGCTCTTAAGTGAGGCTATACGTCGTTGTTTGCCCGTGTATGCCAATTATAGTTGTGATCTTATTTGTTATGATTCGCACAAGGTTGCATGTCACACTTTGTCCTCTTCATTGATGTCCTACATGTATTCTTTATCGGGGAACTACTTTTTACAACTTTTACAGCTGTTGCCCAGTTGTTGCTGAAAAAGAATTCCAGATTCTGTTTACTCGTATTTGTGAATGAAGCAAATAACAACGTCTTAAAAGCTGAAATTAAACGCAAAATACGAATATGGTGCATAAATTGTTATTCAGGTCTCAGGAGGATTCTCGAGAACACCTTAGTTGGCATTCCAGAAAATGAAAAAAATCCTAAAAATGAGAAACTAAAATGAAAAGAACTCATTGAAGAAAATACTACCTGCAGACTTTTGCACTCATAACAATATAAGCACAATTATGGGATTTGCGTAGTTTTGATGCCATTAATTAAATAATGTAGAAAATTGTATGATAAAATACGAATTAACGAACAGGAATGGCTTAAAACGAAATATTGACAGAGGGACATTTGACATATTTTGCATTAATTTCCATTTTACAATTAATGTGTTCACTGAAATGTGACCAATTCACTTATGACAGTTCATCTCATTTTTTCTAAAATGTCATACAAAAACAAGATTTTTCATTCACATTCCTGAGTAACTCATAACTAGTTTTTATTAATAATAAATTTCCAATTTCTCCTCGTTTGGTGAATCAAAATAACAATATCAATGGAAGTATTTGTGGACTGCCAGTAATGGTGTTTAAAAAACTGTTGAAATTTTTTTAATGGAAGAAGTTTGAAACTTTAACAATGGGGATGCTGTACACTTGAAAAATTTAGTCCACGAAAGTATCCGCAACAGCACTTTCAAAGAAAATAAGATATCTAAAAAGCATGTTGGTATCTAGATCGCTGTCCTTATTAGAAGCATCTTTGGGTCACTAGAATCGTCAGGGTCAGTTCTAACCTCGGCAAAATGTAAACGCTGCTCTATGCGGTCACTATTTGTTACTGACCTAAAAAAGGGTAAATTGATGCGCTCAAATGACAGGTCTCTCTCAACACATGTGCCAGGAATACCGAATGCGTTGTATCAGAAAGTGTTTTCTCTTCATTCCGACCTCTCTTGTATTGCGGATACTCGCTCTTCTAGACGTGATCTGCCTTCGCGTTATATTGGAAAGCTGAAGGCTCTCTACCAACGAAATGAGACCTGTAACTCGGTAGACAAATTGCAGAAAACGGGTCAACTTCTGAAGCTCAATCTCTGCAGCATTGGATGCGTTTTAATTGCGTTACTTCCATTTACGATTCGTCAAAGAAATAATCAGGATAGAAACAGCAAGCCACAATAAAAATATGGTGGAGCACACCATGGTATTATATATGCGGATGTTAAGGTGAATGTTTGCCGCTATTTATCGTAATTCTAAAATTGAATTGATCAGTGCCACGGCTCCTACGGTCGGACACTGCGTGCTAAAATTTTGTAATCGAACCTTCCAGTTGAAGGTAGCGACCTCTGGTGGACGTGAACTGGCGGCATGTCATGGCGGTTTGCCACTTGACTAAATCAAATAATAAATTTTTTTGTTTATCAGGCACAAAAAATTTCACGTTAAGCATCGACTCGCAGGTGGCTGGAAGGTTAAGGTAAGGGTTTGAATGGTCTTGGGTTCAAACACTGCATGGGCAAGTTTTTACTAAAAAACTTGAACCAATGTCACTTAAATATCTTGGTTGCGACATTGATTTATGAACTTTTTAGTTTTTCTTGGCGATCAACAGAACAAAAACACATTTTGACGACAGAAATATTTGTTAAAAATCTGAAACATGATTTTCATTTTAAAAAAATGTTAATACATTTTCGTGTATTTTCTAATTAATTACGAGAGTTTATTACAGAAATGATTTTTTTGTATCCCAGAATATCAAAACTTGGCACCACTGTCATCATTGGCACGTTCGGATTCGGTCACATTGGATACTTAAGCGCACTCTGGTGGGGAACGGCTTTTGATTTGTGTAATGTCAGCGCAGATGCCATTTTGAACACACATGCACAACTAGCGATTTAGCACATCACCCATAGCAGATTCCGGGCTTCATAGTACAGCGTTGATCAGTACAGGCTTAAAGAATAAAAATAAAAATAAAAAACAGGAATTTTGCGTTACACTCAATGTTTCTACCGTTATATATCTTCGACCGTTTATAAAGTAATAAACATTGATTTTGCAATATGTCGAGTTGCTAATGGTGCTGACCAAAATAATTCCCATAATTTACAATCAATTCGTATACAATACTTTCGTATAGTTTAAACCCCGAATCCATTAAACGCTCTGGGGGTCGGTCATCTTTTGTTCTCTAGACCTACAAATCTTTGGTTCCTTCCAATAAACGTGTATGTGGATATGATTAAGTTTGTTGTAGAGGCGGTCGATAGTCTGTAGCCACGGACCTAGATTTGCATCTCTCGCCATGCATTTTAATTAAGTTCTGTGATTTGACATATGTGCTGTTGAACTTTATTGAAAATAATAAATTAGTAACTCCCTCCACCCCCAAGAATCCGACCCATTCAAGTTTTGCATAAATTGTTATAGAACCACCTTCCATGTCCTCAGTATATAGACATAAGGTTAACCGAAACAAAAGTATGCCATAAACTTGCGCGCAGGGTATCCTCAATTTTTGATTGCAGGGGACAGGTTTACTTTTTAATGATCGAAAATATTAGAAATACGATATAGTGTGTTTATTTGTTTACCCTATTATTAGGTTTAAATTATTGCTTACACCATCACATACGGTTATTACATGTGAATAAGTAACGGACGCAAAATGTCCTTGGAACAGTAATAGTTCTGACCATTCATTCAGTTTTGCTATGAGAGTAAGAGAATAATTTCGGTAATTTTCGAACTTTTGCCGATATCATAGTCAAATATTAAAAATTATATTTTAGGCCAGTTAGCTCCATTTGAATACTAATCACAAAATAAATTTACGCGCGTTTGTTAGGGGCGCACACAAGCGGTTGGGGACAGCCATGATTTCAAAGAAAAAATAAAATTATTTTTATTATGCGTCTGTTTTAATTGTCTCGACTTAAGTATTGATTGCACTTAAATCAAAATAAAAGTAAAGATGCAAAATCAAAATATCTGTATTTTAAAATGGTGTGATTTTCGGTGAATAGTAAATGAATATTTATGGCATCTTATGTCCCTTTTAGGGCGTAAGATTTTGACTTGTTTTATGATGTGTCCTTGATAGACCTTTGGCACACAATATCTGAATAAAAACATAATAAACTATATATTTTGACTGTTATCTTTACTTTGTCAACATATCCAAACATTGAGGGATAATCATTCTTCAAGCACATGCATACCTGACTGGAGCGTTAAATGACAATAGAACCACATGCGATAAAAATATCATCAAAAAGGATTTTTGAGCCATGTGTCATCATTGCCTTCAGCTATAAGCGAGTATACGGGGTTCGAAATTTCATGGCTTGTTCTTTTGTGTGCGCTTTTTAATGCACGTATATACAATATGCGGTAAATTTTCGTGTAGGTTTGGTGAAGATTTGGAAATTTCGGCATCTGTCATTCGGTTCTGGAAATCTCCATTCGCGCTGCCTGAGAGATTCTTTCACGTTTATCTTCGCGACGGTCAGACCTTGAAGCCCATCCGGATTCCCGGCGATGAAGAATGAAGTGGAAGGCAAGAGAAGAAAAAAAATCGGAATAACTAACGGAAACACCACACAAAATGCACCTTGAGGTCGTTCGACGAGCGCCGAATAGCGGTAAAATCAGAAATATATCACCGGACGGATCTCATCCTGGCCTAGACCTTATGACTTTACTTTTCCTCGCCGTCTTCCAGAGTTCCAACTTCCCCTATTTGTGGGTAACGAGCACGTCGTATATACGATTTGAAGTCGTGATCGGTGGCCGCTGATCTCAATTAATTGGCTACACTACGTGCCTAACGATGCGTACATTTCGGGCCCGTTTACAAAATGTGCCATATCGCTAATTTCGAAAATTAGCATATTTTAATTTTTTGTTATTCTGTATTAATCGTAATGTTTATCCGTGTTTCAATTTCGTTTATCCTTGTTCATTGCTGTCAGCCGCGGCTAATGGGATGGCTCTGCGAGTTTACGGTGGCTGATTGGCTGGTATTCAGTGCGGCTGGTATGCAATGCGGCTGATTGCCTGGATGATAAAGCATCATCCAATATCAGTGAATCAGAATGAGGTATTGCCAGAAACACCTGTTCGTCATCCTTTTTAGTAGAAAGTATATTATAAATGAGACACTCTGGAACTTAATCATTATTCTTAGAGGAAGGAGACTCGGGTCGAGAAGGGCAAAATGTGGCAAAAACATGAATACCTCATTAATTGGACCAATAGGTCGAATACACCTCTGGATAAAATTAATTTTTAAATCTTGCCAACATTTCAAATAAGTATGCGAGATTACGTCATGATTATTTCAACGAAGTAGAATAAATTAATCAAAATTACTAAACCATCACTCAGAGTGTTAAAGCTACACAAATTAGTACGTTGTGCGGTAATTTTCGTCATGATCGAGGCTCATATGCCAATAAAGGCAATAAGATGTACTATTTTAATATGTGTTCTTAAATCAATCCCGAATTTTGGGTTGCACAACATTGATCAATTACCTTGTTGATGCACATTTTTCGCTAAAGCTGTATACGAAATTAAAATATATAATTATTTACTTTGGACTATATTGACGCATGATAGATAATTTTATGGTCAGTATATAATTTTAATTAAGTTATTGTAACTAAATGAGAAGTGAGCAAAAGTGAGATTATGAATTGAAAATAATTCTGGCTAATATGCACTATTAATGGATGCTGTTAGGCATCAGTGAGCATCACAATGTTTAAACAATATTTTGTAGAAATAATCTTTTTAAATTACATGCACCATTTCAGCGTGTCCGACCTAAATGTCATGACCATTAACGAAGCTTAAAGACGTTCCAATCTTGTAAGAAAAAGTTGAAGATAAAAGTATACCGTCCTTGACAAACAAAACACTACGGTCATATTCGCGCGTAGGTTTATTCCGTCAATAACGCGTCAATATTTTTTCCTTCAATAATTCGGCGTTTCAGCCTGTCTAAACTTTCCTCTCAATAACTAGTGCCACATTAAAAATAAATTTAATGATCTTGACCCACCACCATATGGCTTAGTTCCGTTGCATAGCTTCTATAAGCACCTTTTTACTACATAAACTATGAAAAATTATTTTCAAATATTTTTTAAATAATTTTACATTTGGGACCATGACACCATTCTAATCATTTGAAAAGTCGGCATTCTTTTTTGAGCGCTGAGGGAGGGACAAATTTTGAGAGATGAAATGGTCCATCCCATCCGTGGAAGCGTATTATTTTTGATACATGAGGCCCAACTTGTACGTATTTATTTCGAATATTTCTCGTAGGTGATAGCATTGCATCTTTATGATTTAGAACGAACGCAATTTACGAAAAGAAATGGCTTTCAAAATTGCTTTATGCATTCTTCAGCATTGGCAATTTGGAGCATGCAGTAATGTTTGAATGCAATAAATCTTGAAATATGCGGTATATTCATAGACGGGGTGCCCCGACTAATTCAAAAATGAAAATAGATGAATTGCCACACGTTTTGCAATGGGTTTGAATGGATTTGTGGTGTCACTACACCTATTTGCCACTTTCAACTACCTGTATATAAAACCGGACTAGAGTGCTGACGTTTTGTCGAGAAACTCAGACTGCACGCTTTACGTGCATGCAGACAAGCGAAACACAAAGAGGAAGGTCTGCTCTGCCTGTCAACGGAAACCCCAAACCATTTTAGAATGCATTCATCTTACCAACAGTAGCGCAATCAATTTACCGAGTCTCGCATGCGGTTTTGCTTGCGTAATTGAGGAAATTTCCGGTAGGCACAGAATTCGTGTCAAGTGAACGAGGAGCAGCAGGCTATCAATTTAGAGTACATTTATAGTAAACTATTGTACATGTTCAGAGTTCTGTACACGTGTTATAGCGAGACTGTGCAATATAGCACTATATAGAAGTGCACAGCATACTACTACTGTATTTTCGTGAGCTCCTGTTCTTGAATTTCAATGCCAAATAAAAATAGATGTATGTACTCACCAGATGTAGCAAAGATATTCTTCCTTATTTTGTATAGCCATATCGGAGCGGAAAACAATCAACTTATTGTACGACAAAGTATCGTTTAAATAACAGAGTTGAGGTAGACGATGAGTCAGTATGTGACACATTAAGAAATAGTTGGTTTATTATTTATTATATCCTTATTTATTACAGAGTATTTGGCATTAATAATCCCAAGTGTGACCAAAGATTAAAATACTAGAGTACATCAGAAACGTTTCATTTTTTAGGATTTCGTTTTAGCGTGTCATATGCATGGAGAACCAACAAAATGTTGCAAAAAACTTAGCTTTTCATATGACAGAAGAATATGTTACTACTATGTAAAATATGATGGTAAAATGGTGTTAATAAACAATGCTATGTGTTTATCACGTTTCGTTCGTTATAGATTGCATAGGAACATTGTCGATATGTCGGTATTATTATTTTTTATTTTTTAAAATCAACTGTAGTCAACCGCACTACAGGCGTTACGTCCCCTCATGGTGCTTAGAGCACTATGCGAGGGGAACGACCAGTACCCCGGGATCGAAACTTTCGAGAGTCATTATACATTTAGGTACGAAATGTGTCAAGGATACATACGGAGAAAAATAGAAAAAGTATAAGCGGTGATTTCTTGGTTGACGTCGGGCATATTCAGTGTCACTTGTCAGTGGATAATTTTTTGTCAAAAGTATCACTAAAACATTATACAGTACGTACACTTCGTGACAGGGGTCTGACTTCATTCCGCCTCCTATCCTCTTGCCACTTCCATCCACATACATGTATGTCCAAATGGGTTTTTTCGATTGAATCTTGAACCCAACACTCTTTGATCCGACATAAACTCTATCAGACATGCCATCAGAGAAGAACAGATATTGTTCGTTCTAATTTTCTGAATTTGGTATACAGAGGCACCAGTACACTAAAATAATTGATCAAATCCAAATAGATTTTTGTTCGTCAATTGCTGTTTTTATATGTGTCTACGTGGTTCGGCCTCTGGCTGTGGTGTTAACTGTTGCGCCATGGTTGCCAAACATCTTCTTTTCTCGTAGTTCTGCATTCACAACACGCCGTCACGCTCATTTTTGTCGGCGTGAGTTGTTGTTTGTTACGGTAAATCACTTGTTGGTCAAACAAGAGTGCCGTTAAAGGACAATTCTTTGAGATCCGAGTGGGAGACGTTAAATTTAGAAACGCGAAGGCCGACCGTTCGTCCATCGATTCTCTCTCATCGGAATATAGGTTAGATCTGCCTGGGACCTTCGGTACATCAAAAAGGAGCACAAAATAATTCAATATAAAATTCGACTACTAAGTTGTATTTATCTAGGTCCAGCAAGCACGGATGAATTAATTAAAGCAGTCGAATTTCGTCGTGTTTGTCGATAACAAGTGAACAACGAGGGCATAGCGAGTTTCGAGCATGTCTTTATCTCTTTGTTTATGGGTCTATATTGTAGGGGGCAAGTTTAAGACGTGTCGTGTCTTAATTATACAGTTCGAGTTGTGCATTTTTTCAAACTTGCAGTGAAGCAAGTTTTGCACGTGTAGTTGCAAATTTACTTGTTCCTTATTGGGTGGGAAATTATTGGATGGCATTTCAAAGTAAGAATATGATCCGATTTTGAGCTTAGAAGCTCAAGAGGGCTGAAGAATGTATCTATTGTGGAGAAGTGGGTTGACTTTTCGTTTCGCGTCTCGTCTTCGTGGATCCTCATTTGTGCGGTAGATTGTTTTAGTTCACAAGTGAGTCAACGGCTCATCACGAATTCTGGAAGCTGATTTTGTATTCTCGATGCGAAAACAGTGAGCTACCGATAAAGAGATTTTTTGTGCTGACAACTATATTATGAAGTTGGGACAAATAAAAATGTGAACAGTTTCATTTTTAGAAATAGGACGCGCAGCGAATCCACTCATATTTAAATATTATTTATTTTATATTAAAATAGACAAATATTTAAATATCAATAATTATCTGGATGAGAGTTTAAAAAACCTATTCGATTACTCCGATATTTTTGTTCTAACTACTCCAAATTTTGATGGATACGATGACACCACTATATCTATATTGATTATAATAAGAACTTTTCATTTCCACTTAACGAATTTTAAAACAAAATATGAACTTTAAGCGGACATTTGTGTTGTGATGTGGCCGACCACTGCCCATTGTTTGTTTGGAAATTCCTTAAGAAGTCGTTTTGCATCATAATTTTTGTTTTGTCGAACCGATTTGTGTGGTAAGAAATTTTGAAAATGATACATTTATAGTAATTATTACCACATTTCTTAATATTTGGGTTAATTCGACTGACTTATGGTAAATATAAAAAGTCCTTCATTATTGTTGCTGCACGGTGTATTTTTGGGAAAGTGTTTTCAAATTGACGTCAGAGCAACAAAATGGCTCCGAATTTGTAATGTTCGTTTGTCACTTGTAAATGTTACTGGAGCTGATTAATTAAATTGCCTCACTATCTGGCATTTAAATAAATTCTAGTTAATTTGAAATTTAAAAGGAACAGTATGCCTGACTACCTGTTTAAAATCAGATTAATCGACATTGGATAATTCATGGGATCAATCAGGCAAGGATTATGAACGGTTAACTCCCGATAGGTAAACACTTAACGTAAAACAAAATTACGATTTCTGTTAATCGATTATTCATCTCCGTCTCAATCAATACAAAACAAATTGCTCCATTTAAAGACGTTTATTTAGCTAGTGCTAAATGGCAATTAAAGGATTAATGGAGGTCAGCCCGAAAATAAATTTACACTAGAACCGACAACAATGGAATTCTCTTGCCACAAGTGCATGTGGCGCACCCGTTCATACTCTGTACCTGCACTCGTAGATATTGATGTGCAAGTTGCCAGGAGGAGAAAGAAAAAATGCCTTGTCATGTAATCTAGTGAAAGCGTTCGAGAAGATTCCTGTATCAGCCAGGAATGCTGGCACACTCGTTTTCAATCCTAATGCCGAAATAAACTGTGGGTTGCAACGCTTTTGTAATTTGCGATTTGTGGGTCATTTGAAATAGAATCCCTTATTTACGGCGAATTTGATTTGGCCAATTAAAAAACGCCCTCTTGTTTAGACTGTAAAATATCTAGAAATAGTTATTTCTGTTAAATTACAATGCAAGATCCAAATAAATTGTTTATTGGCCCTAAACGTATACCCTAATACCTGTATATATTATTTATTATATTGATTATTTATATTGATATTGAAAAATTAAAGATATAAAAATGCTATTTTTTAATAAAAACAAATAATAAAAAATAACCCTAAAGAAAAAAAGTTAAAAATACCACTAAAGTTAAAATACCTTTAAAACTATTTGGCCAATCGATAGTTTCAAACAAGTTCCAACCCTTGATTGCTCGTCACGCGTTAATACTCGATCATGTCGACGAGTCATCATCGGTGCTCCTCTTTTCATGTCGGCTTCTGTGCAGGAAGGTCTATTGAATGCTCAAACAATTTTTCGACGTGCAAATACAGACGTTGAGATTTGTGGTGAACAATTCCCAGAGGAGAAATTGGGTAGGTTGGTTATCGGTATTTCTGGAATTGGGAACGCACATTTTTTCGCAGACGCCACAAACTTTTAGACAACAATTCCCGATGCATATGCAAATCACGCGCTATCACAAATCATGGGTTATTTGGTTACTTCAAACGTAATCAGCGAATTAATTACCGGTGTTACTGAAACAGGTTTGTGGTTAAAGCGTCCTAAATTGTTAAATAAATTAGATAATAGCCGATTGGATTGAGGAAACAAAATTTGGCCTAAACGCAGAGAAGGACAGTTCCTCAAAGCAAAACTATAAAAGTGAGGAGGATTCGGTTTATGCTCATTACTGATTATTATTAAAGTATACCTATTTATGAATTTGCGCTAATTTGTATATGAAATATTGCATAACGTAGTTGTCGCATCTGTTCTTTTCGGATTTTTTAAATAATTTTATTTGCAATCTTGAATGCAAACAAATAAAAGTTGATTTGAAAATTGAGTTTTAAGCAACGTACATGTGGGTAAAAACCAGTTTCGATGTGACAATTATTTCGTGAACGGAATTTAAAGAAGTTTAAAATATTTCTTTCCAGAGAGCCAAAAATGGATTGTTTATTTGTTTTAAAGCTAAATTTATTTTTGACATCGGCGACGGTTTTTCTAGTCTGTTAAATTTTCATATCGATACTTACTCTGTATATGACATATTTTGGTCAATTGCGCGTATAGACCGCCAGAGGTTATCAAACGTAAATCCTATAGACTGGTAGGATTGCCATCTATACACGCTGAACAATGTGTGATTCGGTAGTTTAGTAATTCGCCCAAAGTCAAAAGAAGATTCCCTGCCGAAGAAAACCGATGAAGCGTGCATCGAATCAATCGGAGGGGCTAACGGCGGGATTAATTTTGAATGTCCACTTTAGCAGACCTACATCTGCATATATTGTTGTGTCTGACTCGATATACATGTATGTACTGAAGATACTGTATATGTACCTGGTATACGGTACGAGAGCGCGTCTCTGACGCGAAACTTGTTTCATGCAATTAGGCCACGCGAATAAGTATTACTGAGGTTATCCTCACAGTTGTTCTACGCGAGACGAAAGAGAGAGAGAAAAAACTCGCCAAACGAAATTTCAACTCTTTATGGGATTCGACAAGTTGAAGAAAAATGTAGTACCTGTATGCATCGCCGGGGTATTTGCACGGTGTGACCCTTGCAACGAGTGGGAGGCCACAAAGAAGAATGTAGACAATAATGATGACGTTTTGATGCATCGCGCAGACGCGCGGCAGGTTGGCTTCCAGCAATGATTTGGATGACCGCCAAACAAAAGGATATTTTGTTTCCTCGAAATTTGTGTGTTGCGATTTCGTGTCAGTATTTCAAAGATAAAATACAATATATTACATATCAAATTATTTTACTAGTAAATTGATATTTGAAGAAATTACAAACTTTGTAAATGCACTTAAATGTTTTGACACCTCACCATATGACATGGCGACTGAAATGTTATTAATCTAAGATTGATTTCAGGTACTTTAACGATAAGATTATTTTAACTATTTTCTTTCTTCAATTGGTTATTATTTATGACTATAATTTATGACTTTATGATTTATGATATATTATTAATGATATGAAATCATAAATAATGCGTCGAATTACAATTTTTTTCATTTTTAATAAAAAAATGTTAACTTTAAACAACCTATGGAAGTTCCAACCACAATTGCCAAAATTAAAGTTAATTTCGAGCACGCAAGAAAAAAAGCATTTCAAACGTAAATTATTACCTTGACAAATTAATTCAATTCGAAAAACAATTCGTAAATTACCTTGGCTATGACTAACTTTCTTCAATTTTGGCTGTTAAATTATTCGAGTCATTAATTTTGATAATAAATTCGTGACAGTTGCAAATAATGCATAATAACATTTACACAAGAACAGATGAAAAGTGACTTCGAAGCGCATTACGACTGCTCATCAATTTCTGGTACCAGTATGCCATTTTATCCTTATGAGCCTCAGAGGCCTACAAACACGCTTGTTCTCTCGTACATTTAAAGTATACTGTTTAGTTGCAACTGCAACATTCGCAACGTTTTTGAAACACTTGATATTGGCTGTCATTAAATACCACGTGCATTCTGTATGGCTACAGTAATCGGAACGACTCTTTGTAATTTTACTTATGAAAGTCTTCAATTTTAGGTGACCTATAGCTGCTTGCCAGAAAGTGCCTCTAAGTATACTGTGTACATGTAATAGGCTTACGTTCAAGTTCTGACGGTGCGCTCGCTGAGCATTATAAGTCTGGCGAAACGAAGAAACATCATTTATATAATCGCGTTACAATAATCGCTTAATTTTTTCCTTGAAAGAACCGACAATGTCTGTATTATTACCGAGAACGAGAATTTGCTGTAGTGAGATTGAGGCCTCCAACGGAATGTCAGACTTTTTGTGACGTAATTACATACAAATTGATTAATTACTGTTTAGAAGCTTTCAAAGTATTCAAATGGTGAGCGTTGCATATTACAGCATTAACACAAGGATTTTTTAAATTTAAACTACCCCAGGTATAACTGAAAGGTTCAACGCACCACCAGTTATCTGAGTAAAGCCAATCTCCAATCATACATATTCGCTGCTACTGGATATTTTCATATCGGAAATGATGCTATTGCTGTTTAAATGTTTCATTGTAGTCATTATATTTATATTATGTAATCGATTGTCTGATTTTTTCTCGCCATATTTCAAAGACATTTTTTTTTTTTTTTTTTTTAATCAACTGTAGCCAACCGCACTACAGGCGTTACGTCCCCCTCATGGTGCTTAAGCATTATGCGAGGGGGAACGACCAGTACCCCGGGATCGAAATAATATTTACGATAGAGAAGCAACATGAAATGCTCTATAGTTTAGGAACATGGTCTCAGGAGCGCCGCTCATCACTAATCTCCAAACTTGTTTCACTGCAGTATAGGTAACTCCGGCTCTCCGTCTGTTTTATATACGTCGTACAGAATGCATGTATGTATGTGTGTGTGTGTGTGTGTGTGTCTAACCGTGCTTTGCTGAAAAAGTAATCTGACATCTTTACCCAAACTGATTTCGTTTCCAAGTTTGTTCCTTACTTTTTTTCTCTTCCTCCCCCGCATCAAGCAAGCCATGGACGCAGCGCCGTCAAAAGGCTCGCGAAACGCGAGACACACAACACACACACGCACACCTATAAAAGACAGGGTCCCGCAATACCATAGACGCCGTATAACCGTAACTTTGATGAGCAAACGTGCTTTGCAATATACATGGCGCGTGCCGCGGACGCCACAGAGACCGATATAATGGGGACGGGGCAATAAGGGTAACTACAACGACAGTGTTCCTCCGCGGTGATTACACGTTCGAAATAATACCGAGTTTCGGGGGTTGCTAGCTCGGCTCGACTCTCTCTCTCTTTCTCTTCGGTCTGAAGGCTTAGTTTATGTACGCCTATTTGCTGTTCAACGCTAAGCAAAACCGTTAAATCCGGCGCAAATTGTAACAACACCGGCGATCCGAAATCTATTTATTATACTCCATTTGTATTGAGGTCGTCCGGCAATGATGTGAAAGTGTTTTTCAGTGTGTCGAATTTACTTTAAGCGAATGAATGCGTCCTAGCCATCATCGAGATTCATCTACTGCATCGTTGAAAAATTCATGATAACGCTCAAACAAGTTGTCAGTATCGACATAAATTAACTTGAAAATCAATCAATTTATATACGAGAACAAATACGGGACCGAAACCGTGGGTATTCGACGACCAGTGGTCCGGACTCCACAAATATTAATTCACAAACTGTAATTTTGATGTATTTAAAAATGACAAAAAAATTCACAAAACAAGAGTTTGTAAAAAATCGATAACGAGTTGGCACTCGTTGACAAACTCTTGGTTTGTGAATTTTTTTGTCATTTTTAAATACATCAAAATTACAGTTTGTGAATTTAAAAATGACAAAAAAATTCACAAAACAAGAGTTTGTATATTTTAACTTGTGGATCAACTCATGCCAACTCTTTATCGATTGTTTACGGTGTCTGTCCCTTATTTAGTCTCATATTTTACATTTATCGTCGACCTTTCATCCAAAATCTCATACTCTTTTTAATCAATTTATATTTAAGGGATCACTTATTACAAACAAGAAATAATTTCGAAACGATCTGATATATGCATCTTTGACCATCGGATGACTGCAATATTACTATCTGTTAGAGCTAAAAACTTTATGATTTAGTCAAGTGGATCATTTTAGACTATTAATTTGACAAAACAGATGCTTACCGTATTTTGTTGTTAGGTTAGCTCTAAAGATATATATTTATTTAATTTGTTTTTTGTGCGATCACCTATTGCACCCGCTACAAAATCACCGTGCTACTTTCATTCGCAAATGTCCAATGGACGAATCGATTCGGTCTTAAACTCAAAACCTTGTTGCGATTGGATACACTCTGGCCACTAGGCCAACAGGAAAAAAGAAAATAAATAATCTAGCATTTTATTTATAGATGAAAATAGAACAAAAGTAAATGACCTACATACAACACACAAGATATTAAAACTCTAGAAAATTTCTGTTCAGGTTAGATTTCTTCCGCCACAGTCGTTGTTCCGCCTTAAACTTGACATAAACTTCTTTATCAAATTCCTCTATCTTTCCAGTAAGAAAATCATTACAAAAATATATTCAGAGCGAAATGGGTTTTTTTGTGTTAAAAAGAAAAGGCTTTTATCAGTTTTTGTGCGGATTCCGTGGCTCAAAAGAATTGAAATAAAATACCTAATTACCCAACATTGTGGGCTTCGCTGTACTATTAGATATTCAATAGATGGAATGCACATTATATTTCTCACCGGGGTTGCGTTTCCCAAGCCGCATCCACACAAAATATACCATCAGATCTCAAAACGGCATCGGTTCCAAATCTCACATTTTAGTATTTGTATCTCGCCAAAATAGAAAATAATTAATTCTTATTAATTCTTACTTAATGTCGGTGAACGGTGAACGAGAAAGGTCACATAATGAGTTCAGCAAAACAACATCATTAATTTACAGTCTATAAATACAAAGGGGGGGGGGTGCTAAGCAACATTAACATTGTTTTCATACCCAAGCTGTCATTTGAAAATAGCGTTTGAAAATAGTTTTGCAACTTCTTAGCTCAACTCGGAATCTTCTTCATTAATTATTAAATATAGGCTCATCAGGTATATGGGCACACTATTTTATATTAGAGTGGCAGCATTAAATAACCGGTGAAATATATTTTTGATCCGATTTACCGCTCTGAACGGCAGAATTAATTTTTTAGAACACCATTGATAGGTGGTCCTCTGTATTGCCGTTGCTAGTAAACGAATTACCAATACCAGTATCGAGTTCAAGTAATTCAAACTTATGAAATATTCGCCAGACGCCGCTGGCAAAGCCGTCTGCGTGTGCGGCTATTTGTAGGACTTTATGCACTACAGTGTATATCAACAGCAAGGATACCGTCGTTTGAAGCGCACCTTTCGGCAAATTTAATTACAATGTTGTCTGCTAGCTGTTTCTGATCTCGTGGAAATTATTATGTCGCAACAGCAGATATCAATAATCCATTCAATGTGAACATTAAATTAAAAAGAGCAACCTCTATTAGTAAATTTCCTATATTATTTGAATATCATCCTAGCTAAAATTCAAATTATGTTTCGCAGCCCAAATATGGTGACATCATCCTCTTTGGTCCAGTTTATACAGTTTCTGTACTACATATGTATTAAAGTTTTTATCCATGAACTTCAGTTTCATAACACAGCCGTTATCACCCCATTTTAAACATTGAATATTCTTTTGGATTCTACTTCGTTTGAAAAGACTTTTTTCCATTCTCCCATATGCTCCACTTTTGTAAATAAATAAAAGGACATAAGGTGAAGTTGGCTCACAAATCCAAATGCTGATTGTACCTCCCACGATTTTCGCCAGAGCCGCAATTTAAATTGCTTTGATCTCTCAGAGGAGAATTCACCTGCTAGCTTAAGATGGGGGGGAAAATATATTTCGTGTAGAAATATACGCTGCAGTTCAGATGATCGATGTTGGTAAATATTTTATGCCCCGTAGGGTTTGAACGTTTTCTCGCTTTCATCAGGTCCAAACTCGATTGGAGTGTGACAATAGCTGTCAGCCTGTATGCACCAACAAGCGACGAGGAAAAATCGTTTTTATCGAAACCTTTCAAAAATGTCAGCACCGTTACACTATGTCTTTACGCGAACTTAAAAGTCATTCAGGCTGAGGAGTGTTCGTCATGCGGTTGAACAGATCCCCAACGTCAAGTTTGCGATCCCAATGCCATCTATTGTCGACGCCAGCAAATGAGACAGTAGCATTTCGAAGATGCTAGAAAGACTATAGTGTACGTGATCCATTTTCTTTAGCAAAGCCAATAAGGCTTGTCGTCTCGATCGGTCTTATGTCGCTGAAGCTTGAGACCACAATTACAATCTTGCACGACACCTATTGGCTGAGCCTCTCAGAATCGAGACATACTGATAAACTATGTAATTGGTGTGCACCTCAGCGTTGCAACGTCTCCAAAATTAACAAATCTCTTTCAAACAGTTCCCCTGCTTCTAGGTATTTCATTTCGATGCTATATTCCATCATCACGCCCAGCCTTAAGCAACGTTATGCGGTTAGACTGCGGAATGGAGTTGAAATCAAATCATTTTGCCTCCATTTTAGAGAAACCCTTTTCCCAAGTGATACTCTAATCGATTCCTGCAGCCCGTCGGGTCTCATCTCTTGTATATAGGAGAAGATCATCCTTGCGTTTGCTGACATTTTTGTATTGCTCTACGCCAGGCAAATTTGCAATAGCTTTCATGAATTCGTGTGACACCCCGCCATCTACTGGCTATTATGCGAAACTTTTCTAAGCGGTGATCCAACACAAATAAAAAGAAGGTGCTCATCCTAGAGACAACATTTAAATTTGCGTGACCTCCCCCATGGTCCGTTTAGTGTCATTTACCTAGTTGTTTGGTCGTCAGCCCGAGCAACTGTGTGACTCAGTGCACTGCTAAATAAAAAACTTAAATTATACTAGAGCGTTTGAACATCTTATTTTAAAGGTTTTGTTAAACCCATCTGACTCGTGATTAGTGTTTTTGACACTTGCCGTATTGTAATAAAAAAATTAAGTCATATTAAGCCAGACGCAACAACCACAACGACAAATATATATTTAATAAAGACAGACATAAATTGTCATCTTTCATATATATATTTTATTCAAATCTTTTAAAATGCATGTGAAATGCAACGTCATAAAAATCAACTTTTATAAAAATATATAAAAATCTCTTCATATATACACAAGTTCAAGTCAGGTCTGTCCACAGCGGAAAAGTAGTTTTAAATAGCAGTATGAATTTTTTAAATCTCTAAGAATAAAAATAGCAGCTAAACCGAACCTCAATATGCACGATGCGACGAAGACAGATTTTCAGATCTGTCATTTTTGCTTTCATTCGTTAAAATTTGTTGCAAAATTAAAAATGCAATAACATATATTTGCGCTCAATCGACTTTCACAAGGAAGCCTGTTTAATTAAGCCGTTGATAAAGTAATATTAGTTTTCTCTAAAAGAATGATTAACTCTCAAGGCTGCAATTGAAAACGATCAAATGAACCATGCATCCGCATACATAAAGCTAAACATTTGTTTTAGTTAATATGTCGGGCAGACATCAAACGTTGATGTTATTGTAACTGTTGGAATCCTCCTTGTGCATCACATTATGTTCCGCTCCACTGAAACGAAAACACAAAACATTAGAAAAGATTAACATTGTGCAAGACAAATATTACGAATTTCGCATTATGACTGTCTCTGTCCTATTTAACGAATAATTACTTACATTTTCAACAGGGCAATAAGTTCTTCTTCTACTGCAGCAAGGCAACTTGGACTTTTTCGATTTTGATCTAAACAAAGTGTAAAAAGACGTGATTATAACAAATGTCCTACACAAATATTGAATATATTTATTGTTGAGAAAGGAACCTACGAATGAAAGAATTTAAATATTATAACATCAACAGTGCTTTTACAATTATTTTTATAAAATGAAAATACCTCTAGACGGCCGTGAAATGACATCTCCTTCATCATAGTAACCAGGAGGCGGATTTGACGTATTGTGAATGGTAAACGAAACTTCCTCTGCACCACTTTCAGGACTGGAGCATCTAAAGAAAAAATATAAACCATTGACACAAATTTTACATTTATTTTAAATCGATTTTGCTTTATAAGAGTACAAACGAAAAACGAAAATAAAACCTTTCTACTGAGGCCATGGTGCACTTTCGCAGCGATATGACGCAAGGTCGAGCAGTTCGTTCACGATTTCTCGACTGCTTGGAACGGGACATTGATCCGCTATCTGCTTCAGGTGTTGATTCATTTGAAGAACTAGATTCTGGTCTGTGATCTAAAATATCTGGAACTAGAAGCAAAATACATCATTTCATATTATCAATATAACGATAACATTTCCTAATTTTGACAAACTACTAAATAAATAATTGCATTAAGTATAACAGATAGTTCTATGGTATGTATCAATGAATTAAAAACGATATAAAACATTCAGGACATGAATTATACATATAACCGTAATGTGCATCGATTTTGAACAATCTCAAAGGTAAACATTAATTCAATTTATCACGTGAACACCAAATAAGATATTAAATTATTTCTAGTAAATAATTTAAAAAGACAGTTTCTACTGAATACACCAATTTCATTTTCACGTGATCTACCATAATTTAAAGCTCGGACACCTCTTCGGTTAATGGGTGGCGCAATATCGGGCGTATCAGAATCCGACGGACAACTGTCGAATTCTGCCGGAGGGGCACTGGGAACAATCGGCTCATCCCGACTGGAGCACGTATCGGAAAGCTCGGTTTTCATTGTGGCAGTGCGGAGAGGATTCAAGTGCTCCTTGCTGGCCGAGGGTCTAACGTTCATTGGAATACCTGGAACAAAAAATCGGACATGATTGATTAATCAACATGACACATTTTCAGTAGAGATAACCACTTAAATGTTTTCTCGATAAATAACAGTCGAATCTTCATTTAAATGCATTATGATGGTTACTGAAGGACAGTGCTGAATAAATGACGTGCTGGTGGACAGTGATGAATAAATATATCAATATTTTCAAAATTTATTTATTTAAAATAAATAAAACTAATCTCTTAAAAATTATAAAATTAATTTCTTAGAATAATGCGTTTCGAAAGACAAAAGCCGAACTTGGAACATTTACAATGTTACTAAGAACTCGTATTACAGCTGGTTAGATCTAGCACAGACATTTGAGATGAATCTTTAAATGTGAAATATTAATTTGTGACCAAAACCTGACAGACACGTTTGTACTCGTAATACATGTATGTCTTTCACATGTTTAAATAATATATTATTATCTAGTGGTCGCCTAAACGTTTCGTCCCAGAATCACTATATCATTAAAACCAGAATTGAAATAAAATTAATAAATTTCAATTTACCTCTAGTTGCCATCTGTTGAGATGAGAGATGTGATGATTTCTTGCGAACTTTGGTGTATTGAAACTAGAAAAGCGGAACAGGCGTTGTGTCTTCAAATTCCACAATTAAATAAATAAATTCTCTCGGGTCAGTAACCACGACTACTGACCTGAGGCGAGGTTGGCCGTTCGACAATTTGGCCGTCGTAACCGAACGTGTGAAATCTAACGTCACCCAGATCCTCGTAACGTCCTGAAGGCAATTGAAAAGTGGCGTAAGGGCTAATGTCATCGTGGTTAGCTGAAACGTCAAGACAACGTTATATCGGTGTCCCAGGGGCATATGAATCGCGGCATCGTGATCAAACGTCTCAACACGAACTTACTGTTGTTGATTTCGTTGGAGTTGATGTTGCTTTTGTTCATATCAAAGGATTTTCTGTTTTGGGATGGTGTATAAGTTTGGTCGTAATCATGGGCATCGTTCTGTTTAATGGGTTCGGCAAGTATTTGTGGGATATCGCGGCCGGCAAGATGATTTACATGATCGGGTTTCCTCACGGATCTTACTAGAACAATAGAACAAACATAGAAAATAATCAACTATTTTTTTAGTCAACGCAGATTGAGACATTTTATCAGCGAACTATAATGTTTAGAAGACACTTTACGTAGGATTAGTTTGTAGATAAAATGTGGATAATTGCGCCAGTTCTGTTGCAACCATCTTGAGCAAAAGCTACCTGCAGTTACACCACCAGTTAATATACCAAAATCCGTTCTAGGCGGCAATGCCATTTAAGGAGAGATAAATGAAACATGTGTTGTGATGCTGACTCATTGATTACTCACAGACCTCAATATTTAAGGAATATACATGTGATCTGAACATTATCGCCTTTATTTCTGTACATTGATTTACTGGAGCAATATCCTTCATTTAATATTTATTAAAATTTGAAGGAACACCAATAGTCTGATTATATAGCTCACCTGTATAGAAATAACCGTTGTAACGCCGACGACGAATGACTACACAGGCGACTAGGAGAATGGCTACTATGATGATTATGATGGCGGATACAACAGGTACCAGAACGTTCAAATCGAAATAGAATTTAGAGGTTGTGTGAGGTCCTTCCATTATCTCTTCATTACTATAATCTACGTAATGGAAATTGTAAAGCAGTCTCTATTAATATAATTGAGTCGTATTACATGAAAAACAAAAAATAGTTAAACGGTAGATATAATTAAAAATTACATTATATAAAATAAATTCACATTTAATTGTATAAGAAACGTTATGATGCAAACTCAGTCTTTCCAAGTTGGTCAATAAACGTATATGTTTTTGGGAATAGTTCAAAATACGTAATACTTTAATTCACTCACCGCCACCGCTCTTCAAAGTGACAAAATCAAACTCCACGGCAGTAGCCCCGGCTCCATTAATTGCATTAACCCGGACGTTGTAGTAGGTTCTTGGAGATAAATCCGTAACAGTGACTGACTGCGTTGGACTAATCTTATTGGCCACCGTCGTCCATTCCAGGCTGTCTCGTTCCTTGTACTCGACGGAAAAGTGAAAGATGGGGCATCCACCGTCGGGCCACGAGGACAGCTGCAATGTCACAAACGTCGTATTCACCTCCAAAATGACGTCCTTTTCCGGTGTCAATGGAGCTGGTAAAAACAAAAGGTTAATCAGACAAAATAAAAATGTAAATGGTATAGTTACAAGTAATTTGTATTTTTCCAATGAGAGTTACCTTTTCCACTGGTGGCCACGGTTATCATGTCGCTTCTTTCGCTGCTACCAAATCTATTGAACGCAACCATAAAGATGTGGTATCGTGTGCCGCAAGCCAGATTAGATAACAGAAAAGAGTTTTCCTGTGAGTTGAGTCTAATTTCTTCCCAGTCGCCAGCATCCTTTTTATAATTTAGATTCATGCCTTTGGAGGAATTCGTAAAAAAATATTTAAGTAATTATATTAGAAGGCATTCAAAAAATTTAAACGTATTGTATTCTATGCATATCACAGAAACACATATTTAATTTTATAAATATTTACCAATAACAGGAAGCTCTTCAAAATCTTCTAATTTCCATGACACAGTTATGCTATTCGGCGTTGTCGTCTTTATTTTCACTGTCGGAGGTGACGGTGGATCTAACCCAGAAAGTAACATTTAATCTCAAGTTTCAATAAATATTTTGCACCTTCCAAATAGGTTTACTTACATTCATCTCCTTTGTTCGCTAACAAAAATAATATATAAAATGAAACTATATTACATTTCTTGACAAGAAACTTGCCATCCCATCATCAATTTAAGAGCCATCAATTCAACATTGATTATATAATTTATCATCGGAAACTTGAAGGCTGCTTACGTTTATTGGCAACGATATGGGTGATTTCATCTTTGGCGTATATATTTTCGACTTTACAGGTAAAATTGCCTCCGTCCGTGCTGCGGTAATTGGCAAGCAACAGCGAACCGTCCGATAGCACTTGCACCCGGCTTTCAACAGCCTTTCCCCTACAAATTCCATAGTGAAACTCATTCAGACGAGAAATACCAATCTCATACCATCTCAAGTACAATCGTCTCTGGCCACCTTACATGTAAAGCCACTCTCTGTCTGGAGTTGGAATTCCCACTGCTCGACAGGGAAGCTTGACGTCATCCTTTCGTTTGGCAAATACTAGTTGAGAGAAGGAGGCGATTCGAGCAGGAACTGCAAACACAAATAATGAAAGTTACAATAGCAAGTTATCAAATGGGTTGTAGGACGTAGAAAAATAAAATAGTATTACTAAAATGATCTGAAAACATACCTGTGGACACTGGAGAGTTTGAAATAATGCGTGTCTTTTCTCCTTCACCAACAACTGTGGACGCTTTCAGCCAAAATTCGTATTGGAGATTTTCACTGAGGCTTCGAGCTTCGTAGTAAAATTGACTGGGTGGTAGCGTAAAACTTGACGCCGACTTGAATTAATAAACAAACAATAAGCAATATTTCATTTGTATCCATCTTATCACTTAAGCAATAATGTAACAAACATTCGTTTTGAAGAATGATTAAATCGATGTTATATTTTTGGAGCAAAGGTTTTATTTTGATTACAAATGAACTGTTACTTACTTTGCTATAGTCTTCTATGGTTCGCATGTAGATGGTGTATTTCATGATTATTCCATTCGGATTCTTTGGCGGAATCCAAGAAACAATAATGGCGTCCGAAGACATCGGCAGCACCTTAATATCGGCCGGCGGGCCAGGAACTATATCAAAATAAATCTTTCGTTAAATCCATTTCCGTTACATAATGAAAAATTCACTATATTTAAAAATGGTATTTCCAACTTGCCATCTTCTTTAGTTCTACAATAAACAGTCAAACTCTTGGTCCCATCTCCGGCTCCTGTAAAGGCTTGGACGTGAATGGAGTAATTTGTAAACTTCTCTAGTCCCTGAAGGTCGATTTCGGCAGTCTCGGTTGTCCGAATTTCAGATTTTAATTTAACTGAAACAGCCAATATTTCGAAAGATTGTGTAAACCAAACGCTTCATGTCGACTAACTTATACTAATAAAATATAATCAAAAATATATATTCATCGTACCATTAGAAATGTTGATATCTTCGATTGGTTTGTACACAACTCTGTAACCTCGCAGAATGCCGTTCAGTGACTGAAGAGCCGGTGGCGTCCACGACAAATGAAGATTTTGCGATGACGTCGCAGTACACTTAATACTTTTTGGTGGCTGACTTGGGACTGTTGTTCGAGGGAATTGTTTTACATATTGTTTGTTAAAAACAATTTCTGGGTTCATCATAGAAACATTATCACGATTGGTTTTGTCATTACCGTCTTCCAGTGTGCTAACGGGTATTTCGCTCGACAGAGGTCCCGATCCAATCTCGTTGATGGCCTGAACAACGACTCCGTATTTGGTGAATTTAGATAAACCTTCAATGATGTGCTGCCCCCTGCGGTCAGATTTAGCGCTCACTGTCGAAAAGGTGTACGGTTGCTCGGATGAAAATAGACGATGACCGATACGGTAGCTACTTATTTCTCCGTTCCAATTTTCTCGTTTAGGCGGCTGAAATGATTGTAAAATTCCATCAAATAGTGAAATTTTAATAACTAATTAAATTACAAGTGTATCTTTATCAATAATATTGATTTTTGGAGGATTCAGACAATGCGTTATTTTTATATTATATCTAAACAATACCTTCCATTGAACTTTTAAGCTTTGCGATCCCAACGGTTCCACACTAATATTGAGTGGCCAGCTGTCAGGGGCTGAAATTTAATGTACACTGTTTAACGTTTAAATTTGCGGCAATGAAATGAATCGGCACCACTTGGATGACAGTTTATATTGTCAATCTAATCTGAATTTAGAATCACCTACATTGCCACGTACTCGTATTTTGTGGCCATTTAAATTATTTTTTAATAAGATCAAATATTATTATCTGAGTATTTTGAAGTTTCATTTATCACATTAATCATTTGTATCTTTATCATTAATTTGGCAACTGAATCATACCTTCTTTCTCCATTGTCACTGCAATTTCTTCACTGAATACGCCCAACCCAATGGCATTTTCGGCCGCCACACTGACGTGATACACAACGGCGGGTTTAAGGTCGGCAACATTGGCTGCAGTGTCCGCTGCAGCGACCGATACATTTCGCCTTTCGGTCAACCAATTAGCTTGAAAAAATGTCCAACATCGTAAATAATTAAACATGAACATTATAAGATCGATGATGCTTAATTTTGTGCAATACACAAATATTTTCTCTGAAGTTCCAATTGCTTTAAATTCTGGGAAACATGCGACAAATTTGACTATATTAATTCGTTGGCATCATCTTTTTTAAATTGAAATTATTGTTGATTACCATTGAAAGGTTTAACTTGAATCACGTATTGGGTAATCAAACTGTTTCCGTCGAAAGGTGATGCCCATCTCACTCCCAGCATCCGACTGGACTGTTTGGAGACTTTGACATCCTGTGGAGCTTCTGGCGATTCTATGATATTTAACGTTTGAACCCAAAATTAAAATGTGGATTGTCGAAGTCATACTGTGAAAAGTTCGGATTAAAACATCCCAAATTATGCTTGCCCTGAACAATAAGGTAAATCCACGTCTGCGCTTTCCCATAATCGTTCGAAGCGATGCACGAAAATTCGGCAGTGTCTTCGCGAGTGGTTTTGGCTACGATTAGTCGAGAAACAAATCCGTTTGTAGTAGAGTCTTCTTGCAGGGAATATCTATTGATGCAAATTTTGACAAAAATCAAAATTAGCTTTATTTAAACTATTAATAACACTGAACAATAATGAAGCGAGCATATTTTGCTTATAACTGATGGAAAGTGCTTACAACATTTTGTCAAATAATTTATAAGATTTCATTAATCATGGCGCGTTAGAGTACGTTCTGACACAATATATATCATTCACAAATAACTATTGGTACAATTATGCAGTTTGTATTTTTCACAGTACATAAGTGACAAATTTGAAATTGTCATTGGAAGAAGTGGGCGCTTTTGTTACTTGCCCAGAATTACTCCTGACTACAGGCGTTCAACGAAGTAACAACTAAATAATGGTAATTTTATGGTACCTGATCTTCTGATGGGTAAATTCGTACTGATGTGATTGATGTTGTGCAAACAGAAAATGAACAAAATAATATTTGATTTTTATTATAGCTCACTTATTTTTCTTTTTAAGGTCGACTCGCAGGTTGTGCAGTTTCCATTCCACGCTAATTGGTCGATCGCCTTTACATTCGCAACGCAAAATGACTTCGTGGCCTCGCCTCACCGTCTGATTACGGAATTTCTCCTCGAAATGTGGAGGAGCTGAAATAAGAATTCATCATGCATGTCAAACTAAAGCGCTATTGTATAGAAATTGAAATATTGATCGGGAACTTCCCTATTTTGATGGACAAATTGATACAGATGAATAAATGCCTACCGTGAACCTTCAAGAAAATAACTTTAGAGAGCCCAGCTCCGACACTATTGTTGGCCTGACACAGATAATAACCCTCGTCCCGGTCCTGTATGCTGGTCAACCATAGAGATCCGTTGGGATACATGTAGTTGCGTCCGCTCGAATAATCGATGGGCACGTAATCTCCAGGAAGCCTACCTAGCAATTAATTCAGACTATGAGAAATAGTAGAAGCCGCTACTTTATAAGGGGCATAATGCACGGATCACGATGGAACGGATGCCATCGATACCGCCCAAAGTACATAGAACAAACGTCTGCACAGTCGAACTACTCACCAATGGCCTTTCGCCATGCTACAGATGGCTGCGGAAATCCATCAGCTTGGCAATCGATAATGATGCTCTTGCCACTCACAACCGATGACTCTTTGGGCTCGTGAATCCAACGGGGTGGCACTGTGGCCCGATACGATCGACACATAAGAAATTATTAATGACGACACAAACTTTCCTAGTTAACGAACGGCCAGAGGAAAGAGGCATTCAATATCCATTTTAGGTTGAAAGTATTGAATTATTCACGAAACCACGATCTATGGCTAGAATTTTTAGACAACATTTTAATCATAAGTGAACGAGCATGGGACAGAACCATATAAAATCGACTATAAACTAACAAGGATCCATAAATAAAAGTATTAAACTGAATTTGGTGAAACGAACTATAAAATAAGACACCACCCTTTTTTCTTCAGGCAGCGTTATATAATTTAACGAGATTAAATATATCCTTTGATCTCTAGTAGGATATCAAAAACAGGGTCTTATAGTAATTATATATGACTATAGCGTTATTTGCTTTCAATAACCTAATATACTTTGTTTTAAAATATAAGATTACAATATGGCATTAAAATATTTATGCGCAATTAGCATGGGTATATTATTTATTTTGATATTAGGCATATATCATCCTGATCGCGCCTAAACAAAATATCAATTTCGATGAACAAAATTTCAAAACCTATACATCGGGTAAGTAACGCCTCTGTATTCTATTTACATACTGGAATTACTCTTACTGAAATTATTGTTGCTTCCATCCGAAACATTAGGGAATTTGAAATCATACAAGCGCACTCCGGCAGCGTTACGTCTTAGCAAATATCAATTTCCATGGAACAAAACGCGTTATTCTCCATTAAATAAATCGAAAATTGTTTTCCATACCGAGAACCAGAAGCTGGACAGTGTAGTTGACAGTGGCGGCCGTGTTGCGCGCCTCGCACGTGTAGTTGCCGTTGTCCTTGGGCGTGATTCGCTGCACCACCAGTGTTGACGTCAGATCGTCGATGCCGCGGATGACGAGGTCGGCCCCGTGACGAATGATGTTGCCGTCCTTGAGCCAGGACACGCTGATGGGAAGATCCCCGTGGAATACCGAACAGGTGATGCTGGCGCGCATGCCTTCCTGCAGGCCTCGCGGGAATGAGAACGGGCTGATCTGCGGCGGATCTGGCCAATGCGATTCGACGAAATAAATTATATATTTGCTCAAAGCTTAGCATAACGCTAATGATTAAAAATTGATGCAAACATTAAGAGCGATGATGCCTGTCAAAATCTGTTTCAAAACATTTAATAGCCAAAACCCCTTTTTACCGATAACTTGAGGCAGGACTTTAGATACAGAAAGTACTTTCGTATTCAACATTATCAATTATTTGTTCATACACATCTGAGCTATATTTTTCGGAACAAATATAAATCGTATATAATTATATTTGTACGGTTACCACTATTGTGTTCAAAAGTCTTCAAGGATATAGGTGAAAATTATTTACTTTTCAATCAAATCTTCATGTATGACCTCAGTATTTGCTCACGCTGTTATGAGTGAACAACAATGATTTCGGTAATCTTACAATCTGATTTTAAAATGTGATTATCTTTTTGTTGTTTTTGTTTTCATTCCACTGCAAGTCTGGCATTATTGGTTAACTATTGTTTTGAATAAATAAATAAAAACTACCGATTAAGTATTCGAACTAATATAAATATTAAATTCTCTTCAGCATTGTCGGTTCTTATAAAAAAAAAGTTTAAATAACCCATAGTATGTACCCATAACGCTGACGTGAACACTGCCCCGTGCTTTCCGATCAGGATCATCGCCAATCGCCACGCATGTGTAGACGCCGGCATCGGTAGGGCGCTGAACGTCGTAAATTTGCAGCGTACCATTGGCGAACATCTTTTGACGATGGTTTACCGGAAGTATGGATCCCTCTAACGATTAAAACAAAGGAGAATATACATGTATATTAAACATTATAACTCACTTATTTTGCTGATGCGCCCACTACGATGCTTGGAGGGAATTTGTGGTGTCACAATATCCAGAGATCGAATAAACAAAAATTGCACACCGGGAATCGAGCCGAGAATCGTGAACGACAATTTAGTCATTTACTTATCGTGACTACGACGTATCTACATTAGTTTTCCATAATTATTATGAATTTTTAAGTTCACTATAATCAACTGGACTACAGGATTTTCTGTGTCCCTGTTGGTGGTTAGGCACTGTGATGGAACTGTTCATATTATACAATGGAATATAACTAAAGGTCCCACATTGTGAACGAATTGCTAGATTTCTAAAGATGGTAAAGAAATTAGGATTAAATTCTCATAAATAAAAAATTATCTATTTTCTTAGTGAGTGGCTTTTCGTGTACGTCAAATTACATTTTTGCACAGAGTCTTATACTGTGCATTTCTGCGAAATCGATTATTTAATATTTCTTTCTAGGACTTCAATGTTATGTGACCGTTATGTGACTATGACTCTCTGCAATCGCCAACATAGTGTAAGAGACTGTCATTCTCTTGAAAAGTACAATACACTGCATTGGTTCCTTAAAATACGCATACGAGCACACACGCTCGGCAGCATTGTGTGACAAAAGGCAACTAACATCATATTTAATATGTCATTATAGCCGAATGTTTCTCGTTAGATGGATTTGAAAATGCCTTGCACGTTCCTCATTTGATGCTTCAATAGGTCTTAAGGTCTCGCCGCACATCTTCATAATACCATGAATACAATTTATAAAAATTAGCGAAAGGCAACGAATCAAATGCAAATATGTTGCTCTATTTTTAATATTGATACGCATTGCGCTAGGGTGTTTCCACATCTAATGGGGAGCGCGCCCCCCACCTCCCCAAAAAAATATCAGATAGTGACGGGCGTTTGTTTCAAAATCATAAAGAGTGACAGTGCAAAAATGATCTACATAACATATCGCAATATCTGATCGCTTCAAGATCCCAACCATCCTCCCGCCATAGGCGTGTACATAATATTTCTAAAGGGTCATTTTAAACCGGAGGATCTTGATCGCATGCGAGGCGATCTTCTCCGGTCGCGTGATCTACTCAAATTTTTATTTTTTATTTCGCGTGGTTCACGCGGCCGCGGAAAAAAAATAAAAATTCGAGTAGTTAACGCGACCGGAGAATGCGACCAAGATCCTCCGGTATAAATTATGCTTAAGAGTGTCAGGCGGACATCAATTTTGATAAATACGCTGAAGTGGCCGCTAAACCAGCGATACATGAATCTGTTGGAAGCCGTTCCAGGCTCTGTTCTAATTTTAGTTCTTTCAGCGATCATATCAATATAGGGCCAGCAAGTGGAAGTTGCACCAACAATGACCCGAGACATTTCCGCGAGGTATCAGGAGGATATCAACGGAACACTTCCAATGACGTCATGCACAGTGGCGCCACTCCAGTTCTTTCAATATTTATCGAGGCAGTCTATAGGTTCGACGCGGCGGCAGAGAAGAATCTCTTTTCTTGGCCGAGTCGCGAGATTGAGCAGCCGCGAGATCCACCTACTACTACAGTAGACGCGTGTATGCAAAGTGAAATGGCCGAACGAAAGTGATACTAGAGCACGGTCAATTGGGCAGAGCAGATGCGTAAGCTATACGTAGAAAGTTCTCGAGTCATGTGGGAGGGGGAGGAGAGAGAGACGGATAGCGGATTGAAAAAGTGACGGCACCCCTTATAACCCCCATCTACCCTTACCGCCTCCCGCCCAATAACAACAAAGAGAAAGAGCGAGAGAGAGAGGCAAAGTTGAACGGCAAAGAGCACATTCCGCCTCACCTCGCGCAAAGATCCAGCGGACTCGCGTTCGGCAATTCTCAAACGTGCATTATATCACGACACAGAGCAAAAAGAGAGAGAAAGAGTGAATGGTGGTTTTTTTTGTTCCCAGATAGCTCTCTCTCTCATCCCATTCCATGAATCTCCGTGCCTATCTATTCCTCCTCCTGTGACCTCCACCGTTCCCATCCAGCCCAATGGTTACCTTGAATTACACTTTCTGTTTCATAAAATACGAACAATCTTATACTAATACATAATGCCCATGAAAATATTATTGCAAATATTATTGCCAACAGATTTTTTTAATGTCCCGTTAAACTCACATTTGGATCAAATAATTAAAACCAATATTAATTTATGATAAATATTTTCCCGATGTGATTTATTCACCAGTCACGCTAATTAAGTCATTTCATTAAAAAGAGATTCATTTTGGTAACAACTGCCAGGTTTAATCAATGCCATTGACTACTTGGATCAAAATGTTTGGTGACCATAGCTGTTAGTATCGATCGGTGGAACATCAGAAAATTAACATTTCGAAGCGCCACCAGCTGAGGCAAATGAAACTCAAAAGTTTATCAAACATTTTTGAATTTTCAATAGACCTATACTATTTCAAAGTGCGAATAAAATTAAACTCTAAATCTATTGTGATGATCACAATGTAGCAAACATGTGATTGCCCGTATATTTTTAACGGCTGTTCGATAGATAAATACAGGAATGCTCTTTCGAGCGCGCCACTTTAAGGTAGCTGTTTCGGCGAACGTTTAATAAACATTTTCTAGATGGCGACCTAACATTTTTTCTCAGCGCCGGGCGTCACTAGATCCTGAAATTGTAAAATAAAATATTCCTGAAAATCTCACTTGTCGCAAAGGTGGGACTCTGGCGGATAGTGGCCCGACACAAACAACAAAAGAAACAGTAAAAAAAGATTTACCGGCTGCAGGGAATATTCCGTCGTTGGATTTAAAATGCGGAATTGCGATCGCGCCGCCGCCAAAGTTGATGTCTCGTCGAAAGAGAGACAAAAATAACCCCCATATAAAACAATAATGGAGATTCTCCGAGGAATAGATCGGTGGATGGAAGGGGAAGGTGGAAGAGGTGGGGGTGGGGTGGGAGTAGAGATTCCAACGGAAATCCTTCGCGACGATGCGATGGCCCGATTCGCCCGTACGACGCGATCCAAGCCTCATCCGCCGCATACAGTATACGCTGTACACGCGGGTACAACTTTCAAAACATCCTGCGCAATTAATGAGCGGCGCGAATATGAAGTGGACCGCAAAGTTATCGCGGAACAAGAAAACATTCTCAGACATTTAGCCGCCGGCGGTATTTATAGCAACGCGAGCCAGACCACGTATTCACCTCGCCCAAAAACTTTATAGGCAAGGTTGTTGTCGTAGATGTAGATCGATTATATTGAGCTGCAGAACACGGGATCTTCACATGTTTACAAGCAAATTAGCAAGCACTTTTAAAGTAAATAACGTTTTCGTTGGGAGACTATATTTTATTTTCTATTTATCCGTGTGTGCATGCAAAATAATTACATCATCAGGTGTGTGATTATCTTTCAACACGCTATATGATAATCAGAAAAACGTTTAAAAATACTACACTAGTAAATTATAACTAAAACAAACCAACCGACCAAATACTAAAATTACTCGATCCTAACACAGAAGTATTACTGGAAAGGAAGTTGTCAGCCCAAATGTAGTTAAATTGGAAAGCATCGGTGTCA